>CAUYQU010099717.1:0-70446 GCA_963574635.1 Cheracebus regulus
TAGTATAGGTTAACATATTTGTCCATGTATTTTTTTCTTTTTTTTTTTAATTGTACTTTAGCTTTGGGGTACATGTGCAGATCATGCAGGATTGTTGCATACGTACATACATGGCAATGTGGTTTGCTGCCTCCATCCCCCATCACCTACATCTGGCATTTCTCCCCATGTTATCCCTCCTGATCTCCACACCTCCCCCATGCTATCCTTCCCTTGCCCCCACAACAGACCCCAGTGTGTGATGCTCCCCTCCCTGTGTCCATGTGTTCTCATTGTTCAACACCCGCCTATGAGTGAGAACATGTGGTGTTTGATTTTCTGTTATTGTGTCAGTTTGCTGAAAATGATGGTTTCCAGACTCATCCATGTCCCTACAAAGGACACAAACTCATCATTTTTTATGGCTGCATAGTATTCCACGGCATATACGTGCCACATTTTCCTTGTCCAGTCTATCTTCGATGGGCATTTGGATTCGTTCCAGGTCTTCGCTATGGTAAACAGTGCTGCTATGAACATATGTGTGCATATGTCTTTATAACAGAATGATTTGTAATCCTTTGAGTATATACCCAGTAATGGGATTGCTGGGTCAAATGGAATTTCTATTTCTAGGTCCTTGAGGAATCGCCACACTGTCTTCCACAATGGTTGAACTAGTTTACACTCTCACTAATAGTGTAAAAGTGTTCCTATTTCTCCACATCCTCTCCAGCATGCTGTCTCCAGATTTTTAATGATCGCCATTCTAACTGGCATGAGGTAGTATCTCAATGTGGTTTTGATTTGCATTTCTCTAATAATCAGTGATGATGAGCATTTTTTCATATGTTTGTTGACCTCATATATGTTTTCTTTTGAAAAGTGTTCATATCCTTTGCCCACTTTTGGATGGGTTTGCTTGTTTTTTCCTTATAAATCTGTGTTAGCTCTTTGTTGATTCCGGATATTAGCCCTTTGTCAGATGGGTATATTGCAAAAATTTTTTTCCCATTCTGTTGGTTGCCAGTTCACTCTAATGATTGTTTCTTTTTCTGTACAGAATCTCTGGAGTTTAATTAGGTCCCATTTATCTATTTTGGCTTTTGTTGCCAAAGCTTTTGGTGTTTTAGTCATGAAGTCCTTGCCTATGCCTGTCTTGAATGGTTTAACCTAGGTTTTCTTCTAGGATTTTTATGGTGTTAGGTCTTATGTTTAAAATCCATCTGGAGTTAATTTTAGTGTAAGGTGTCAGGAAGGGGTCCAGTTTCTGCTTTCTGCACATGGCTAGCCAGTTTTCTCAACACCATTTATTAAACAGGGAATCCTTTCCCTATTGCTTGTTTTTGTCAGTTTGTCAAAGATCACATTGTTGTAGATGTTTGGCATTGCCTCCAAGGTCTCTGTTCTGTTCCATTGATCTATATCTCTGTTTTGGTATCAGTACCATGCTGTTTTTATTACTGTAGCTTTGTAGTATAGTTTGAAATCAGGTAGCTTGATGCCTCCAGCTTTGTTCTTTTTGCTTAGGATTGTCTTGGCTATGTAGGCTCTCTTTTGGCTCCATAAGAAGTTTAAGGTGTTTTTTTCCAGTTCTGTAAAGAAGGTCATTGGTAGCTTGATGGGGATAGCATTGAATTCATAAATTACTTTGGGCAGTATGGCCATTTCCACAATATTGATTCTTCCTAACCACGAGCATGGAATGTTTCTCCATTTGTTTGTGTCCTCTCTTATTACCTGGAGCAGTGGTTTGTAGTTCTCCTTGAAGAGGTCCTTTACATCCTTTGTTAGTTGTATTCCTACGTATTTTATTTTATTTGTATCATTGGGAATGGCAGTTCATTCATGATTTGGCTCTTTTTAAGTCCGTTATTGGTGTATAGAAATCCTTGTGATTTCTACACATTGATTTTGTATCCTGAGACTTTGCTGAAGTTGCTTATCAGTTAAAGGAGATTTGGGGCTGAGATGATAGGGCCTTCTAAATACACAATCCTGTCATCTGCAAATAAAGACAATTTGACTTCCTCCTTTCCTAATTGAATACCCTTTATTTCTTTTTCTTGCCGGATTGTTCTGGCTAGAACTTCCAGTACCATATTGAATAGGAGTGGTGAGAGAGGGCATCCTTGATTAGTGCCAGATTTCAAAGGGAATGCTTTCAGTTTTTGCCCATTCAGTATGATAATGGCTGTGGGTTTGGCGTAAATAGCTGCTATTGTTTTGAGATATGTTCCTTTGATACCTAATTTATTGAGAGTTTTTAGCATAAAGCGCTGTTGAATTTTGTCGAAGGCCTTCTCCACATCTATTGAGATAATCATGTGGTTTTTGTCTTTGGTTCTGTTTATGTGGTGAATTACATCGATAGACTTCGTATGCTGAACCAGCCTTGCATCCTGGGGATGAAGCCTACTTGATCATGATGGATAAGCTTTTTGATGTGCTGTTGCAATCGGTTTGCCAGTATTTTATTGAAGATTTTTGCATCTATTTTCATCATGGATGTTGGCCTGATGTTTTCTTTTCTTGCTGAGTCTCTGCTGGGTTTTTTTTTATCAGGATAATGTTGGTCCCATAAAATGATTTGGGAAGGATTCCCTCTTTTTGTATTGTTTGTCATAGTTTCAGAAGGAGTGGTACATCCTTCTGAACAAAGCTCCTCTTTGTACATCCGGTAGAATTTGGCTGTGAACCCATCTGGACCTGGGCTTTTTCTGGGTGGTAGGCTATTAATTGCTGTCTCTTCAGCCCTTGTTGTCTATTCAGGGTTTCAACTTCTTCCTGGTTTAGGCTTGGGAGAGTGCAAATGTCCAGGAATTTATCCATTTCTTCCAGGTTTACTGGTTTATGTGCATAGTGTTGTTTGTGGTAATCTCTGATGGTAGTTTGTGTTTCTGTGGAATCAGTGGTGATATCCCCTTTATCGTTTTTTATTGCATCTATTTGATTTTTCTCCCTTTTCTTTTTTATTAATCTGGCTAGTGGTCTGTCTATTTTGTTGATGTTTTCAAAAATCAAGCTTCTGGATTTATTAATTTTTAAGGGTTTTTTGTGTCTCTATCTCCTTCAGTTCTGCTCTGATCTTAGTTATTTCTTGTCTTCTGCTAGCTTTTGAGGTTTATTTTTTTGATCTTGCTCCTCTAGCTCTTTCAATTTTGACAATAGATGTCGATTTTAGACTTTTCCTTGCTCCTCGTGTGGGCATTTATTGCTATGAATTTCCCTTTAGACACTGCTTTAAATGTGTCCCAGTTATTCTGGTACGTTGTATCTTCATTCTTGTTGGTTTCCAAGAACATCTTTATTTCTGTCTTCATTTCATTGTTTATCCAGTCGACGTTCAGGAGCCAGTTGTTCAGATTCCAAGAAGTTGTGCAGTTCTGAGTTAGTTTCTTAATTCAGAGTTCTAATTTGATTGCACTGTGGTCGGAGAGATTGTTTGTTATGATTTTCGTTCTTCTGCATTTGCTGAGGAGTGTTTTATTTCCAATTATATGGTCAATTTTAGAGTAGGTGCCATGCGGTGCTGAGAAGAATGTATATTCTGTGGATTTAGGGTTGAAGTTTCTGCAGATGCCTATTAGGTTTGCTCTGTCCAGATCTGAGTTCAAGTCCTGGATATCCTTATTAATTTTCTGTCTCATTGATCTGCCTATTACTGACAGTGGAGAGATCCACTGTGAGTTTGATGAGCTTCACTTTATGGGTAACTCAATTTTTCTCTTTAGCCACCCTTAGCATTTTCTCCTTCATTTCAACCCTGGTGAATCTGATGATTATGTGCTTTGGGGTTGCTCTTCTTGAGAAGTACCTTTGAGGTGTTCTCTGTATTGCCTGGACTTGAATGTTGGCCTGCATTGCTATGTTGGGTAAGTTCTCCTGGATAATATCCTGGAGATTCATTCTTGGATTCATTCTCTCCGTCACATTCAGATACACCTATCAAACGTAGATTAGGTCTTTTCACATAATCTCATATTTCTTGGAGGCTTTGTTGATTTCTTTTCACTCTTTTCTCTCTATTCTTGCCTTCTTTTATTTCATTGAGTAGATCTTCATTCTCTGATATCCTTTCTTCTGCTTGGTCGATTCAGCTATTGAAACTTGTATATGCTTTGCAAAGTTCTCGTGCTGTGTTTTTCATCTCCATCAAGTCATTTATATTCTTCTCTAAGCTGTTTATTCTAGTTAGCAACTCATCTAACCTTTTTTCTAGGTTCTTAGTTTCTTTGCATTGGGTTAGTACATGTTCTTTTAGCTCTGAGAAGTTTGTTATTACCCACCTTGTGAAGCCAGTTTCTGTCAATTCATCAGATTCATTCTCCATCCATCTTTGATCCCTAGCTGATGAGGAGTTGTGATCCCTTGGAGGAGGAGAGGCGTTCTGGTTTTTGGTGTTTTCATCCTTTTTGTGCTGGTTTCTTCCCATCTTAGTGGCTTTATCTACCTGTGGTCTTTGTAGCTGGTGACTTTTGGATGGGATCTCTCAGTGGACATCCTTTTTGTTGATGTTGAAGCTATTTCTTTCTGCTTCTTAGTTTTCCTTCTAACCGTCAGGCCCCTCTGCTGCAGGACCACTGGAGGTCCACTCGAGAGCCTGCTCACCTGGGGATCACTCACAGTGGCTGCAGATCAGCAAGGGTTGCCACCGGTTTCTTTCTCTGCTATACTTATCCCAGAAAGGTACCCACCAGATATTGGCCTGTGATTTCCTTTATGAGGTGTCTCTTTGGGTATATGGGGTCGGGGAGTTTCTTGTAGAGACAGTCTGTCCCTTATAGGAGCTCAAGTGCTGTGCTGGGAGCTCTGTTGTTCCATGCAGAGCTGCTGGGCAGGTACCTTCTAGTCTGCTGCAGCTGAACTCATAACCACCTCTTTTCCCAGGTGCTCTATCCTAGGAAAGTCAGCTTTATTTATAAGTTCCTGTCATGCTCCTCCCTTTTTTCATAGATGCCCTGCCTCGCATGGAGTAGTCTAGTCACAGTCTGCCAGCAGAGGTGTTGCTGAGCTGCCGCAGGCTCTACCCAGCTTCTGTGTGAACTGCCTTGGTGGCAGACTGCCTCAGTAGTGGGGGACACCCTTTCCCCCACTGAGCTGGACCATCGTGGGTCCAATTGTGCTTACTGCAAAACTATCAATCTAGAGCATTTCAGATTGCTTGTTTTGTAGGGGTGGTACCTACTGAGCCAGATCACCTGGCTCCCTGTCTCAGCCCCCTCCCTTTCAGTTGAATGGGCAGCTCTGTCTTCCAGGTATTCCAGGCACAGTCGAGACAGCTGTCCAGACTGGTGTGAGTTTCTGTGCGCCGACCCAGCACTAGCTGAAACCGCCACACTGAAAACTCATGGTGTTTTTCAGCCCGGGAATCTCCTGGTCTGTGGGCAGTGAAAACTTGTTTGGAAATGCAGTGAGCACTCACCCTCTGTGCTGTTCTCACTGGGAACTGCACTCCAGCTGTTCCTATTCAGCCATCTTGGATCCTCCTTGTCCATGTATTTACCTTTACCAGGCAATCTTATATTTTCATGTGGTTTCATTTTGCTATCTAGCATACATTTATTTTAACTTGAAGAACTGACTCCTTTGGCATTTCTTGTAAAACAGAGCTAATGATAATTGACTTTCTCAACTTTTGTTTAAAATCTTAATTTCTTCTTCATTGCAGAACAGTTTTCTAGATATATCATCTTGGTTGACTTTTTTTTTCTTCATCAACACTTTAAATATATCTTTATCTTCCTTCTGGCTTGCAAAGTTTCTGCTGAAAAATCTGCCATTAATCTTATGGAAACTCCCTTGTATGTGATCCATCATTTTCTCTTGCTGTTTCTAAGATTCTCTTTGATGTTGACTTCAGGTAGTTTGATTTATATGTCTTGTTGTGTTTCTCTTTTATGTTTGAACTCCTTAAATCTGTATGTTCATTTATTTCCTGATATTTGTACTTTTCATATTGTTCCTTCAAATAAACCCTCTGCTTCTTTCTTGTTGCTTTCTGGGATTTCCATAATGCATATATTGATCTGCTTCATAGTGTCCATAACCAGGAGTCCCTTGAGTTCTCTTCACTGTTCTTCATTGTTCTTCCTTTTTGCTCCTCTGACTCAGTGATTTCAAATGGTCTGTCTTGAAATGCACTTATTTTTTTTTTCTGCTGTTGAAGACTCTGATGAATTTTTCATTTAGTTATTGTATTTTTAGCTCCAGAATTTTTGGATTCTTTTTGTAGTTTATTTCTTTGTTGATATTCTCGTTTTGTTCATGTGTTGCTTTCCTGATACAAGATATTCTTGTTTTTTTCATTTCAATTAAATAAAATTAGCATCTATCTATGTTCAAGCATCTTCATGAGAGTTATTTTAAACTTTTTGTCAGGAAGCTCATAGATATCTATCTTCTTAGGGGGAGTTTCTGGAGTTTTATTTTGTTCCTTTGACTTGGCTATGTTTCTTTCTTTCTTTGAAAGTTTCACAATTTTTTTTTTATGAGATTTGAACATCTGAAAAAAATGATCAACTCACCCAGTCTTTGTATCCTGGCTTTCTGCAGTGGAAGGCCTACTCCAATTGGCCCAACTAAGAGTGCTATGACCTCTCAGATTTTTTCCAATATATTGCTCTTCCTGGCATCTGTCTGCAGAACTGCAACTCTAATGTGCTGCTCATCTCTATTTTCAGCAGCTTCCAAACTCTGACACTGGTCCTGTCAGGGTTCCAAGTCATGCAAGATAGAAATCTGTCTCTTTGACATCCTCCAGAAAAGCCAGAACATTGAGTACAAGGTCTAGTAAAAGCCAGAACATTGAGTACAAGGTCTAGTCATTTATTTCTGACCTGAAGGTATAACCCTAGTATGGGAGATCTTTTCGTGGTTGCTTCCTACTATGCCACATGAGAGCAGAGACACAGGCACAAATTGTGCACCAAATCTAATAAATCTTTCTTGTCCTTTTGTTGGGATCCAGTCTTAGTTTTATAATAGTCTGGGTATTGCAGATTTTCAACTGCTGCCTAGACTCCTCACAAAAGTATTCTGGTCAATATATTAAGATTAACATAGTGTCTCTGTGAGGGAAGGAGTGTCTGTTACTTTCTAGCCCATCAATTTACTGATGTCACCTCAAGTTTGTTTTGTTTTGTTTTTAAATAACAAATATTTGGTCAACAGGTTAACTCAATAGAAAATATCTTTTAAATGTACGGATCGCTAAACATATGATTGAACATTAGCTAATGTTGATATTAGCCACCCGAGTTCTTTGCAATATTTTTACATTGAGTAAAACTATCTCTTCAGTAAAGTTATGGAAATGTCTTTTTAATAAGAAAATAGAAAAGTTCGAATATTTTTTAAAAATCCCTCAGGAAAGTGCCAATAAGAAACAATTGAGAGCCAAAAAGTGACAGAGTATGGGAATAGAAACTTGATAAAAAAAAAAGTTATAATAGAAATTTCTAAATTGTATAAGGAAGCATGGAATAATAGAAACCCTGATTAGTGATATTCAATAAATCATTAAGCCATTCTGAGACCTAGCTCATCTGTAGAGGAAGATATAGATAACTATTGGTTGACCAGCTAGCAGCTCTGTGAGGGTCAAAGGAAATAATGTGTGAAAATACTTGATAAATTATTAAACTGTTTTTAATCACATGATTTCTGTACTTTCACTCTCTTCCTCTGTTATATACAAAGTTAGGCATTGAAATTCTTTGGTCTTTTCCTTATCTTCCTTTTACTTGATTTGGAAAAACCTTAAATCCGTAAAGAAGTCAATGCTCTCTACTCACCTATTCTGTGGAAGAATTTTTCTGGTACTTACATGAAGCATTTAGTTTCAGATGTTCTAAAGATCTTCAGGGAGCTTATAGAGCTCAACCTTTTTGTGAGGCTAAGTCTGGAACTATTCACAAATGTCAATTTCAGTTTGGGAGGCATTTTAGACAGATTACTGTAAGCACCATTTGACATTATTTAGTACAATGGAATCAATTACAATTAGCTCTTACAAGACTGACTCTACCCAGTGCTACACACTACTTCTGAGGAACATGTGAGGAGCACAAAATATTTATATCAGATGATATAACCTGGAATAACCATAAGTAAAAGAAATGGAGTAAAGAGCTAATCATTGCTGAGAATATTCTTTACAACAATCCCTAAAAGAAGTTCTTAAACTAGGTATTTTTGCAACTGCTTTATAATGTCATTCTAGTGCCTGCATTACTGTAGATAAAACCAATACTAGGAAATATAAAATAATTCATAAAAGGTTTATAAAAATAGTTAATAGAAAACCAAATATTTGAACCCATGTGTAAATGTATCTTAATTATACTTATGTATATTTTAAAATGTAGACATATATAGCTAAATTTTATAAATTAAATGTTCCCCATTAAAAATAATTAGAAATTTAGAGATAAAACAGATTTCAGACATGATAAAATGTATTCTTAGAAAAAAATAGTACCTTTGAAAATCACATTTAAAGGAGTTCTAATAACCATTTAACAACATTCGATTGAATTAAATGTTAAAAAAAAATACCTACTCTTAAATACAAGAAATTGCAGTGTTTATCAGTAAGATCCAGGAAGAAAGAAGTTTTAAAGCAAAACACTTTAACCATGGGAAAAAATTGTCAATGTCGAATATCAAATAGGGGCAGTAATTACTTTTGCAAACAAAAAAAACAAAACTGCTTTTCACAAAACACTTAGCTGTCCTTTCCGTTTCTGGTCTCCTCCTAAATATTATAAGACAAGTGGTCAAGCTGTAGTGAAAACATAATCTGTATGCTTTTTGATTAAACAATTAAGTAGGCTGCCCATTTACAATTAGCCTGATTTTCTCCTATGTAGTAGTATGTGTACTTAACAACAGAACCCAGTGGAAATTCACTCATTTAACAAAGTCTGCCTACATGGTTTCAAATATGGGCCTAACTCGAAAATGCAGTCATAATTAAATCTGAGGACTAAAACAAATCTGTATAAAAACATTCTGCTAAATAAGAGAAAATTCAAGTCTAGGGCTACATTCTGAAACGATACTGAACTGGAACCTCTGCAGCAAGACTAACCTTGGGAAGTGCAGGGAGGAGGGAAAAGAAACACCTGATATGCAGTAAACATAAAGGAGCAATTTTGTTCAAAACACATAAATTTGGCAAAATCACCAGACTGCAAATAATTGTAATGATTACAAACAAAAATATGTTTTCATAGTCTTAGTGCAGAAAAATTAAATCCATCTTTGTAGTTTGGATCATGAAATCCTAGCAAATTCATAAATAGTAGAATGATTTTAAAGGAAAGCTGTGCAGCTATGTATCACGCACAGAACAAAATATGTACAAGTATCCCTTTTGTGTAGTTTTTGTTCATTCTGTGTAATTGTTTATTGTTTCTCTGTTAGTTCTCTATTCCTCTCACATCCCTGACTTTTGTTGTCCTTTTTATTCTTAATGAAATTTTGAATACAATTTCACAATAGTGGGCTATTTTGAAAATAAGGGTTCTGTTAGCAAATGATATATTGTAAAAATATTAATTTTTTTAACTTATATTTGTGTAAAAAATGACTTTTCTTCAAACAACAAATCCTGATACCACTAGAGCATAAAAAACAAACTTTTCAAATATAGAAGTATTCTCATTATTAGTTTTGCAATATAAAGAGAGGATAAGAAAATGTATAAAGTGATATATACTTTCATATGACTTATAATGAAAACAGAATATTTAAATTTAAAAAGGGTAATAAAGGGCAGACATGTACTATAAGTCAAGAAAAGGGAAAAATGTAAATAGGCTTTGTGAAATAAACCATAAACAAATATCACTGGAAATAAATGATTCTTAGAATGACTTAAGGGCTGGGTGCTGTGACTCATGCCTCTAATCCCAGGACGTTGGGGTTGAGGCAGGCAGAATGCTTGAGCTCAGGAATTTGAGAGCTTCCTGGGCAACATGACAAATGACAAACCCTCTCTCTACTAAAAATACTAAAAACTAGCTGGGAGTGGTGGCTCATGCCTGTAATCTCAGCTACTTGGGAAGGTAAAGTGGAAGGACTGCCTGAACCAGGGAAGTTGAGGTTGCAATGAATCTGAACTGGGATCATGCCACTGCACTCTAGCCTGGATGACAGATGAGCCCATTTGGTCCTGTTTCATAGTTTTGCAATTATAAATTGTGCTGCTATAAACATGTATGTCCAAGTATCTTTCTTGTATAATAACTTCTTTTCCTCTAGGTAGATACCTAGTAGTGAGATTGCTGGATCAAATGGTAGATCTACTTTTAGTTCTTTAAGGAACCCCCATTGTTTTCCACAGTGGTTGTATTATACTAGTTTACAGTGTAAAAGTGTTCCCTTTTCACCACATGCATGCTAACATCTATTTTTTTTTAGTTTTAAATTATGGACATTTTTGCAGGAGTGTGGTATCGCAATGTGGTTTTGATTTGCATTTTCTTGATCAATAATGATGTTGAGCACTTTTTCATATGTTTGTTGGCCATTTGTATATCTTCTTTTGAGAATTGTGTATTAATGTCCTTAGTCCACTTTTCGATGGGACTGATTGTTCTTGCTAATTTGTTTCAGTTCTTTGTAGATTCTGGATAGATTAGTCCTTAGTCAGATGTTTAGATTGTGAAGATTTTCTCCCATTCTGCTGGTTGTCTTTTAACTCTGCTAATTATTTCTTTTGCCATGAAGAAGCTTTTTAGTTTATTTAAGTCTCATCTATTTATCTTTGTTTTTGTTGCATTTGCTTTTGGGTTCTTGGTCATGACGACTTTGTCTGGGCCAATGCCTGGAAGGGATTTTCCAATGTTATCTTCTAGAATTTTTTAAAAGATGACTAGACTGATGTCTCATAGAACTATTATGAACTATTATTTTGATATTTTCTCATCAGCCAAGTTCAAAGTTCCATAGCTTTTGACATTTTTTGCTCATTAGTGAAGTTGGCATCTAATTTTCTGGATTATCTGTTTCCCTTTTCTTTTCTTTTTTTAATGTCAAGCCTTCTTCAAAACGTGGATCAAAACTTAACACCTCACAGAATTATCTTCTTATTCTTATCTGACATTTATCACCGTTTTACATTGCATCTCAGCCCGCAACTTATTCCGTTTGTGGATGTTGGTCAATAAGTTTCTCCAAGAGTGTGTGTATGTATCCATATGAATATGCATGTGAGAGTTTTATGAGCTTATCAGAGGACTCTTTCTACCTTATTACCCCTATCTCCTAGAACAGGGCACTAATACAAAGGAAAAGCTAAATAAATGTTACTAAACCATTGCCTGTAGTAACAGTGATTTTAATTACTAGGATAAAAACATAATTAGCACTTGTAGATCACATTAGGGCTTAACAAAAGCTTTCAGATATACCGGCTAATATGTTGATTATTTTATAATATATAGTTTAGTTTATCTCATGACAATTAAAGTGTATAATAACAATGATTTGTATTTAGCTTTGAAGTGTGGGGATTTCTTTGGTATTTATGTATGAAGATATCTTGGGCATTAATAACATTTCAAACTAATAATGGACTCTTTAACTGGTTGCTCAGCAATCCCATTATGCTTCTCTGCTTCAGACAGTTTCACTATGTACACCAGCTACCTCCATTCTGTTTTCTAGTTTGAGTCAGACTTCTTTCCATCCTTGAGTGACAATAAAGATTTCAATTTTTTGAAACATGAATGAAAGCTATGCTGTAAATATCCACACTCCCTTCTCTCATACTCCTCCCAGACCTTAGGCAGAAGCATCAATGAAGAAGATAAGAAAATCAACACCCGATCTCAATGGTGGCTATTGAAAAGTAATACTAATGTAGGCTTACCTGATAACAAAAGCTGGCATTTGATTAAGAAAAGATTAACAGATTGGGTGCAGTTGGAGAAAATACTTTCTAAACTTAGCCTAAAGGTATTTCATGATTACTAATACATGTAATAGCATCCAGATCTTAAAGTAATGCAACAGTATCATTTTTAATGGTCCTTTGTTAAATGGGATAGAAAATTGTTTTTTTTTAATCAAAGCTTTTTATTTAGCCCTAATTAAGAATAACAATAAATGTTTAAACCTTTCTCAAAAAGTATTGCATAGGAAGAAAAAAAGAGCAATATTTATGTGTAGCTTAACAAATCACCTTAATAAATGTTATGTTGATGTACAAAGATAGACCCAGATGCCAATCAGTAATATTAGTTTAAAGTTGAATTCTTTATCATAAGAAAGTGAAAGAAATGTTGAGTCATGTCTCATCTCTTATCCGCACTCTCAGAGAGTAGAGATTGTGGGTTTGGAAGAGGTAGACAGAACAGAGTGAATTTGGGCTCTCAAAAGAAGAAAAGCTGACATATTTTAAAGAATGGTAATATTTAACATTCACTTTTTTCTTGAAATTTCATTTTATTCTTTGAATAGTTAATATATTCAAATGTTTTAAAATTCAGAATAATCTTACTATTTAAATTTTCCAGTTTCTACACAAATGATAGGATACTATCTATATTCACACTGAACTATATTATTATATAGTAGCAAATCTGGGCGTTCTTTATATATCAATATATCAAAATTTCTCTTATTCTTTTATAAGACTGAATATTTATAATGTATTTGCTCTATTCTCTGTGAAGGGGCTTTACATTATTTTCAGTTTTCTGACCCTTGCAAAACAGTTACTCACTGAATAGCTGGATATACTTATCACCTTGCCTATTAACACACTTAGGCATGACATAAAGTCTTAGAAGTGGAATTGCTGGGTCAAAAGGTATGCACCTTTATAATTTTGGTAGAATCTGACGAATTACTCTTTTAAGGACTTATGCCAATTTAAACCTTCACAAATAATATGTGCAACTGCTTGGGGTTTGTTGTTGCTACATCTTCGTTGACGTGATAAAAAATTAAGACTAGATCTTTGCCAAACTTCTAGGTGTAAGCAGTAAAATAGTATAGTTTTAATTTGTATTTATTACATGACAAATGGTATTGAGAATTTTTTCATATTTACAAAGTTTATAGAGTTGATTTCCTGCTTGCTCAGACCTGTAAAATGGAAAGGTTCTTTCCTCAATAGCTTACTGAAATAATCCTTTGCCTTTCTGGACTTTTAACTACTTGCTAACCTCCATCCTACTTTCATATAACTTCACTCTTAGCACAACCCTGTACCTTCCCACCAATCACTCCTGTCCTGATGCATTCCAGATAGAGAGAAAACTGTTGACACAGAAGTTCCTGGATACAAAGTGCCTACTGAGGTGTGTGAGGCGGAGAACTTATAAAGACTAAAATATGTAATTCTGTGCAGCTACTCCGGACATGTTGATGCTGATATACACATATAATACAGCCTTCTGAAATATAATAATATGTGTTTTACTGTTTTTAAAAGTTTGGCATTCCTACATTCAGAGATGTATTTTCTTTGTTTGTTGACTTTAAGTTTTTTGTTGTTGCTGTTTTTATCAGGTAGAATTTCCTCATGCTTCTTGTGTGGAAAGGAAAGTGTGAGAGTATCAGTCAGAGAATCTTCTCTTATATAATAATCACTCTGATGATCTGTAGCAGAGTTTACTAAAGAACAAGTGTTCACAGTGTCAGGTTTGAGTAACAAAAGGCCTAAGTTTAGAATGGGCCTATTTTCATTTTCTTGCCGTAAATTATACTGCTTATGTGCAACATATCTGGTAAAAGTTATATTTATTTCTGAGTAATCTGTAACAGACATTCCAAATTACTGAAGAGTTGGCTCATTCTCCATTAATAAGATACTATTCAGCAAGCTGTCTTTAGAGAAACCTATTTATTTGCTTAGTGTATGGATGATGCAACCAGTTCAAGTGGTAGAAAGAGTATATTAATACAAAATCATTACAATATATTACCTACTGATTTGTTAAGAGGTCCAAGTTTTCTTAAACTAAAAGGAAGTAATTCCTTGTGGTTTAGCTTGCTTTTAGGGTCTGCTGTTATCTGAGTTTAAGTCATCTATCACCATGTCTGTTTTAAAAGCAGAGGCTTTTAAAAGGCCTGATGATAAATGCCTACTATTGATATTTAGAATATAAAACAAGGAATATAATATCCTTTACCTAGCTCATTTTTTAATAATTGCACAATGCATGGCTTTCAAGTAAAACCTAATTATAGCTTCTGCCCTTTTTCCAAGCTTTTTCTAGCATGAACTATAACCAGAATATTTATCCAAACTAAGTGATCGAACACATTATTAGACCAGAGTCCCTTCAGGTATAGGGCACCTTGTTTTCATACTGATCTCGAAGGTCTGATGCTATGTTAACAAAGACTGAACATTTGAAGACTGAAATAATTATGGTGTCTCAGAGTGAGAAATATAAACAAACTCTCTGACTATGCAGAATACTGATAATATAACAATTCTATAGAGATTTTCACTAAATACTCATTACATTTTACATACTATTATTCGATCCAGAATATCTCTACATTGTAATAAAAAACCATTTAAATAATATTCTGTATGAACAAGACTGATTTATCAGTACTTTCCTAGTTACAATGGTGAAATTTTAAAAGAGGGCTTTTTTTAAAAAAAAGGAGGGGGGCTTTAGATGGCGATCCTTAAAATAGATACTATAATTCAGACTATGGCAAAGACACAAGTTAGCTTTAAAGCTAGCTATCTCTATGCTTTTTAAGACCAAGTAAAGACCAAGTAGTGAAGAAATTTATTACGGCTCAGAAGAGTTAAGGACAACAATACCATCTTGCTACTCCAGGTAAGAAAATGCAGATTTTAATGACAGAGAAAATTGGTGATCATTGTCACCAAATGTGTAGTTTCCAGAAGGCAAAATGATTTCATGTATAGACCTTGGAGAGACAAAACTTCATAATAACCTAAGAGGGACTAAGCTCCTAAGAACAGGTATATAGAAATAAGTACCTAAATAAAAATTATACCCAATATTGAACTAAGATTTTTGTCTTTATTTATGTATAAAATAAGTAATATGATACTTTTTAGTATCAACACTAAAATGGATAATTTGATTTAATTTACAAGAATCTACCTCACTGGCCACTTAATTTTAAAATTCAGAAGAAAAACAAAAATGAAACTCACTGGCCAGATAAGACACTTACTAATATTTCGGAAGTGGTTATGGTATAGAAATTGTCAGTGGAGTAAAAAGTGAAAAACAGAAAAATTATATGTACTTCAAACATTATTCCTTGAGTTGACTTATCCTTTAGCTTGTCTTTTGGTATAGTTTGCTGCAAATTTCAGATCTATATCTTAAATTCATAGTTTTTTAAATAATGAAACAATCTTATCAAGATCTCTTAAAAGTAAAATTTGCACCAGTATATAGTGTGTTAATTTGAATTTAATTGCCTTTTTTAATCCACAAATGACCATGTTATGTGCAGAGGATCATGTGATTGTCCCAAACTATCAAGTTACTCTGAAATGTCCCATAAATGTTTTTTAATAAATGCATTTTTCATGCTTAATTGTATGCACTAAATAACTCACAGTAGTTGCCCTAAACTGACCTGAAAACATATAGCATCTTGATCCATGCTTGCCTTATTAAACACTTATTTATACTAGAGACACATCAAGGACACAAAATTCCTTTGTCACAGAAACAAAAACCACATCCAGATGGCCAAAGTCTCTCCCAGGAGAGTATGGTTAGCAGAAACACAGATGAACAATAAGAACAAAATAGTGTCAATAATTTGTCAAAAGAAGTGCTCTGTAAAAGAATTTAAAGAGGCCTGGGAAATCAGCAGAACCTATGTGTCTTTTGCTTGTTCCTAGTGTTTGGCTAGTTTTTTGGTTGTTAGAAGTACCAGGTCTCTTGTTTCCAAAGAGCTGCCTGTGTTGGCCTTTCAGACTACCATGTTGCAAAATCTGAAGTTCTGTTGCAATAAACACCAGACTTAAAAGGAAAAGCAATGGAAATTGTGCAGATTAAACTTCATTTTTATAGCAACAGTCAGTAGTATGTAACTATGTGTCTAAACAATGCTTCCTCTTCCAACATAATATTAGATTGAGAAAGACAGTGATTTTGAGGGTACATTTAGAAATATATATATATATATATATTTAGGCTTGGGGGGAAAAGGGTTGTCTTTCATAGAAACACAATAAATTTATCCTTTGAATCCCTCTTGAATCAACCATATGCAAACAGATAACTTTAGAACTGTGTTATTCTAGAGTAAGCCTCAGCCAAGTGTAGTTGAAAAGTGGTTGGGCATAATGAGGGCAACCCTGACACAAACGTAGACAATATGCTTCCCGAGATAAAGAATTTAAAACAAGAAAAAATCAAAGTCAAATGACAGCACAATATTTCAGGAGTAACTGTTTTCTCTTGATGCTCATTTAATTTGAAATTAGGAATGGGGACCTCAAATAAGAATACCTCAATAATTATCTTTTTTCCATCTTTCAAAGACAATTGTCATTAGCACTATAATGTCCATAATCTTCAAGGTTCGGGGATAATGTTTAAAGAAGACTACAAAGTTAAAATATCAAAAAGTCAAGGATATGCTCCTAAGCTACCGAGAAAGCCGGTAAGAATATGCCCAGGGTAACAAGGAAATTGTAACTTCTTTCTGGGGGATAGAATGTATCCTTTACATTTTAATTCACTATTTTTTGTCTTAGCCTCTTTTCGTTCCTTCTTGGCTTTATAGGGCTAGGGCTCTCACGATGAAATCGCTATAGAAGGGAAATCTCTCAGATACCTATCATAACAGAATGATAGAGTTATAATTTCAGTCCACATATTTTACAGATCAGAAAGCTGAAGCTTGACAAGGTTGTGATTTGCTCCAAAGTGACAGCTAGCTGTCTCAAAATGAAGGAAAAAATCTAGTTCTCCTTATTATCAGGTAAAAGCATATTTTCTAGTATACTGCAGTTAAACTTTCCTGGGTAACTATTTCTTAAAAAGTCTAACATTAGATAGATTGGAATAGAAAACAAGGCAAAATTAAAACTAAGGTTATAACAAATGATATGGATAAGGGGTTGGAGACTTGGCTGAGTCGATGCTGAATAGTAAATATGGTGGTTGTTGGGGTATTGACATTCTTTCTAACACCAAATGTTTACCTGGTGTTGCTGGCTGAAACAGCACTTAGCATGGCTGAATTTACCTGGAATCTGATTCTTGTAGAAATGATCTTAAGCCTTCACACAACAGTTGCGCGAGAGGAAACTGATTCTCAAACGCTGGTCAGTATAGATGTCATGTGAGTAAGATGTATAGTCTTTCAGAATTTACTCTCTCAATTTTTCTTTTTGCACTACCAGCCATGAACTAATTTTTCATAACCTTTGGGACTGATGACGTTACTTTGATATTTTTATCCATTTTCCTACTTCTCATGAGACAGCAAAACTATTTGATATATTTATTTCTACTAGGCTGTCATCATCCCAGGGATCCCCTACAGAAGTTCTATGACTTCCCCTTTCCTCAGTATAAGCCCAACCACATGGAAGAGAGTGTAATTGTGTTGGAAAGCTGGGGTGTTTGAGTGTGCATGGAGATCAACCACAAGGATACCTGCAGGATAATACAAAAGTTGACCAAACAACGGCCAACTGTTACAGCAGGATGGCAATCACTATTGCTAGTTTAAGAAAAAAAAAAGAAAAAAATGATTTTGTTTCTTTTCCTCTAGGTGAAAAACAAAATATTAGAATAATTGGACAGTTATAAGCTATAAAATGTTAAGACTCGTTTAAGGAAAAGAAAATGTAAATTTTAGTAGTTTGCAGTGGATCATAACTTGCTGAGTCAAAACTGGGACAAAAAGAAAATGAGGCCAGGCACAGTGGCTCAGGTCTGTAATCCCAGCACATTGGGAAGTGAGTGGATCACCTGAGGTCAAGAGTTCGAGACCAGACTGGTCAAAATGGTGAAACCCTGTCTCTACTAAAAACACAAAAAAGCTGGGCATGGTGTTGTGTGCCTGTAATCCCAGCTACTTGAGAGGCTGAGGCACGAGAATCGTTTGAACCCAGGAGAAGGAGGTTGCAGTGAGCCAAGATCATGCCACTGCACTCCAGCCTGAGTGACAGAGCAAGACTCCATCTCAAAAAAAGTAAAAAAACAAAAGCAGATCGTAGTCTTGTGTTTCCTATGAGAGTGAGTAAAGAAATCATGGTTTATTTTTGCATAATTCATAAATACCAATTTTGTGGCATTTATTAATTTAGTTATTTAAAATAAGAAGAACCTATTTGTATATTGCCAACCTGTTAATAAAATGAGTCCCTGTTATAAAAAGGTCACAAAACATGAGTTGATATTTCAGTTAAGAGAAAATCCAATTAAGTGATCTAAATATTTCTATGGGAAAGGTAGTGTCCACCCTGAGGTGAGTCCCTCCTGGTGAAACCATGATTAATGACTTCCTTTTCAACCCAAACATAGTGCCTCTTACCCATCAAATAGATAATATCATATTTTATAGTCATGAATTTGTGTTTGCATTGTAAATTAAAAAGGATTATCAAATCATACATAGCTTCAAATTAAAATTGGCCAAAACCCAGGAACACCACAAGACAGAGGCAAACAGTTTAGCTCGTCACAGTGTAACGTAACTCATCGTTCTGAAATATTCATGAAATATTCAAGGGATTGTGTCTTTCCCCAATAAGTCGAATAACAAACCATTAAGTAGAATGATAATTTGAGATCAGTGCCAAAATAATATGTATTAGTTTAACCTAAGAAAAGCTCAAATTTGGAAAGACAAATTTGTATGTCCTCATTTATATATGGAGGCTAAAAATACGGAACTCACAGAAACAGAAAGTGGAATGGTGGTTACTAGAGACTGGGGCTGGGGAAAGGGAACGTAAGGATTTAAAAAAAGTACAATGTTTCAACTAGATGGGAGGAACAGATGATAGTGTTTGAGGTGATGGGCATTAATTAGCTTGAGTCAATCCTTCCACATTGTATGCATATATCACAGCACCATTTTGTTTTTACCTTATGAATATATACAATTATAACTTGACAATATCCAATTAAAAAGCTAAAAAATGTATATGAAGATGCAAATTTTTCTTTGAGTTATTTTGTACAAGTGAAGATCCTTTTCAAAAATTAGTTTTTTGTCATTTATTTATTAGTCTCATTAACAAAAAAAATTTCATTAACCACAGTAGCTAAAAGAGTGTGTTCCAATAAGTCACCAAGGCTGCTTACTAAAGAATGTGCAGCCAGGAGTCCACAGAGAGGCAATGTCATGTGGGGGTTATGAAGGCAAATATGAGTAAGTCAGATATGACCTTGACCCTGGCTTTCATATGTAATTGCTGTATTTCTATTTTCATCTCTGAGCCTTGACTTTCCCGTTGCTAAAGTGGATATTATAATGGTATCTGCTGCATTAATCCTGTTGTAAAAATTACATGGTGTGATACATGCAACAGAGGGTCCAGGTTATAGTAAGCTTTAAATAAATCTTAGATTTTGTTTTGTTTTTACTATTTTTACTATTATAAAAGTGGCCCAAGTCAGAGCTTCATTATAACTTGGAAATATATTTTTATCACTGAGATGACATGTTTGAGTCTTTCATTAAGGAAGAATAATTTTCACAGGTACATGACTACACAGAAAATTTGGTGACAACTGAAGTCATAAAAGGAGAAGACTTTGAAAAATGTTCTCATGATATTGAAACAAAAAGAGTACCAGAGAGAGAGATGGGGTACAGGAGTGCTGGTCCTGACTCTCTTACTAAATTGCTGAGTGATGTAGAAGTCATTTGGGATCTTAGTGTCCTTAATCAGTAAACTTAAATCAGATTTTTGTTGTGATTTTCAGTTCAAACATTGAATGGCTGGGTTGCATAGGACTGTGAAGTTAAACATTCTTCCTTTTATTTGGTATGTGGAGAACTTAGCCAAATTTTCTGTTATCTGTCTTAGAGAGAGTGCCCTGGAAGCACTTCCTATCATGGAAATTATTGTGCGAGGGATTTTTTTTTTTTTTTTTTATGAGAATGCTCCAAGAAAAATGTATAAGGGAGTAAGGAAAGAAGAGAAGGTAAAGAGAAAGAAGCTAAGTAACGATATGGTTTAGGTGAAGTCTAGCTCCAGTCTGATCTTGTAGTGAGCTCTGGAACATAAACTACACATCTACCCCACTTTTTAGATAAGAAGGGAGAACTTTATCCCTGCAGAAGTCACCTGGATGCCCTAGGATGGGGGCAAGGTGGCTCCAGTTACCCAAGATCTAAGCAGCTGCACCTTTATCAACCAGCAAAAGAAATTCCTAAGTATTCCCACTTCTAGTGCATTGCTTGACGTACTGCAAACTGAAAGCACTTGAAACTTACACAACAGCTTCTATAAATCAGCCTCATCATTATAGGATGTCATTGTGCAACACTTCCTGTCTTACTGGACAGATACTATAAACTTTTTTAAATTGTTTGCTTGATCTTTGCTAACGTATGATTACAAAGTTCACTATCTCCTCTACTTTCTGAGGGTCACAGGCCCTTCAGCTGATTGTAAGGCTATTTAGGGAGATGATCTTTGCATGTACTTGTGTATTAGAAACATCTAGGTGTTGAAACCAAAGTAGGGTGTGAAAACCCTTAGGAACTGACAATCAGTCACTTCCCTCTTTTCTTCCTGAAAAGCAATTCTTATAATTTAATTCTAAAACACTATCTTCTTTTTCAATAGCAAGTGTCAACTTCGTCGGAAGTATACATTATGCTATAGCAAGTGTCAACTTCATCAGAAGTATACATTATGCTAAGAAAATACTTTTTGAAAGAAAAATGTGAAACCCAGACAGCGACTGCGTTTTTCTTTTAAAATAAGAAAAGAAGTAGATGCTCATTTTTTAATCTAACAAGCAAAAAAACCTTTTTTTTTATTCCAAGATCACCACTCATTTTACTGTAACACATTATGTAGTAAGAGACTGAATAGTGTTTCAGTGGCTGCTAACTTCCAACCTCTCTAGCCTAGCATGTGACTCATTTTCCTTTTAGGCTTGTAGAATAGATTATCCCTGTTTTTTGTTTTCTTTGAGATAAATTATGTTACATTGGAAATCTGTTACATTATTTCAATCAAAATGTCTTCCTCCCAGTACTGATTTATTTCCAACATTGTGGCAAGAAATAGTAGATCAAAAAAGTTAAGAAGCTTTTACCTGTAAAATGAATTACTGAAAGTTTTTCTAATAAGATGGAGAAAATTAGATCCAAAGTTATATCATCTTTTACACCTATTATGCCCTATTAATAAAATTAACATAAAATTTTTAAGGAATTTAAATTCTATCTAAATTTCTATAATTTAGTCTTAATTTTGTTTGAGGAGTAGAATTTATTTTATTTATTTTACTTATAATGATTCTTTTCTTTCCTTTCTTTCTCTCCCTTCCTTCCTTCCTCCCTCCCTCCCTTTCTTCCTTCCTTCCTCTCTGTCTCTTTCTTTTTTTCTTTCTTTCTTTTTCCTTTCATAGAATACACAAGTATATTTAAAGGATATCACTGATATTCACTCTAAAAGATTTGAAATATTAAGCAATGAATTTCATTTCATAGTTTATGAACAAATGTGAAATTCATATCTGTTCATAAACTATGAACAAATTACTTTGATGTATAGGGTTTGTTTTCTGGCTAAGAAACTTTTTGAAGTTGAATGCTCACTGTGTAGAGTTAATTCTTTTTAGCTAAATTTTCATTATAACTCCTCATATAAAACTAATGCCACTTTGCTATAGGAGAAAGTGCTAATATCACAGTATGGCTCACAAAACTGTTTCTGTATTAATATCTTACCTCATTTTCAGGCACCTATAAAAAAGTCATAAACATTTATTCACTATTGAAATATAACATAAATATCAATCCAAAAACAAGTTTTATTTTTCTTAACCTTGAGTCTTTAAATAAGAAAGGAGAAAAAAAAGAGATGTCTTTTCCCCCAGCAGAGCACACTCCAGAAACAAATATGCTACATCTGTTTTAGCTGGCATGGATGGGGTCCTGCAGTGTAATACATTACATTAGATTTCAAAACTGACAGTCTTCAGACTAGTGGTTCTCCGTGTTGCAAATAAAGATTTTATTTTCCAATGATATTTATTTAGGATTTTTTGCTAGGTGAATCGACCTTGTGAGTTTATGAATTCTACTGATTCTCCCCAACTCAGAAGGAGCTGTTGGATTCTCTCATGTGAGTACCACACAGCCAGCAGGTTCCTTCATCACAGATCATCACAAAAGGCATTTTGGTGGTTTATTTGGAAGGCATTTTTATGCTAAATACCATTTTTCAGTACTTTGCCACTTCTTCAAAAGCTTTTCTTTAGTCTTAATGTGAAGTTAAAAGCAATTTACCCATTTTTTGAGAGACTGATGTATGAGTAAAGCATTTCTCAGGGTATTTGAAGATTGGATAATATCAAATTAGGCCATGATAAAATATAGTGGAAGCCAGCATTTTAAATTGAAAAGCCATGTGAAAGCACTGAATTCAGATATTTTTGATTCTGAAGAATACACAGGGAATATTTCACATTCACAAAGGATTTTCTTCCTAACCCCTCTTTGCCTACATCAGCCATTCCCCAAACACAAACATGCACACATTCTTTGAAGTATGTGAAGGTGGAATCATAGCAGGCATATCCCTCAGTCTATGCCTGTGGGCATGATTTTTTAAACAGAAGCTTTGAGGGGGTTTATTTCTGTTAAAATGCATAGACAGGACCATGGTTTTTTGAAATTTGCACACAAAAACTCAATACAAGGGGAGTCAATACATGTTTATATATATGTACGAACATACAGGAACTTACTAATATATAATATATTTATGCTACTGGTAGAGGCAGGCAATTAAACAATGTGCAATTGAGCATGAAAACTGAGATCCATTCAGCAGATAGAAGTGTATTTGAGGATAAGTCTGCCAACTTGTGCTATATGCAATATGCTTATACTCAGAAAATACATCATACATGAAAGGAATAAAATAAAATTTGCCTTCTTTATTCAGTTTCAAAAGGAGTGTTTTGGTGAGTTGTTTTCTTTTTGTTTTGTTTTTGTATTGTTTTCATTACAGGAGAAAAAGTAATAATGACCTAATTGCCAGAAAACATGCATACAGCATGAGACGTGGGAATCTGAGCTCTTGAAAGCCATACCAGAGATTTTCTCTAATACCTTTATTTTCAGGGTGTCTTTCCCCAAGGAGACAACATACCTCTGCAGACTTCATCTCACTGATCCTCACATTATCACTGTTAAGGAGTCAGGAAGGCTAGGACTTCTGTAGATTCCACCATTGAAACAGACAATAGCTGTTAGTGACTTGATTGAAATTATAGAGTAAGTTGGGAGCACAGCTGGTGCAAGAATCTGGGTCTGCTGTTTGCCAGAGCTTTCTTCTATCCGACAGAACATATTGCCTAAAGCTGAGAATCCCACAGTGTTCTTGATTACGTATTTTCAAATTATAGCTCACTTTAGAGATTCCTATTAAAAATGGAGCACGGCAGCAGGCCTGGAAATCATTTAGGAAACCCCAGGTTTCAAGCGGGTGGGAGACTTAAAAAGCAGAGCGGGCGCAATGAACTATCTAAAACACAGGTGGGAATGGAACATATAAATGGCTGTCTACTGGATCTTTCTGTGTAGATGGCATCATGCTAGGTGCTTCGCTGGTTAATCAGAAAGATGCAGAAGGTATTCCCTAGGAGTTTATGTATTTACTTGACAAGGGTCTTCTTGTGAAAGCCTCATTGCTACTTGTAAGTTGCTGGAAAAGGCAGATGAAGAATAGGAAGATATATAGCTAATTTAGAAGCCCAAGGGCAGCTTGAAATGAACTCCCTCGTAAAGCAGAGAGGAGAGCCCTCTCGGGAAGCATTCAGTAGGCTCCCTCTTGTCTCACTTGGATTTTTTTTAAGATGTAGTCTAGTAGGAATAGACATTTCCCTCGTGAATTATTGATACCCTAAAGCTGTTTTAATTGTTTTTCCTTTCAGTGCTATATAGAGAAACTCAATAATGATTCTCACTGCAGTATTAGCATATATTTTAAGCATGCCATAATACCAAGGGAAAGCATCTAATTTCCCTGAAACAATATGCTTCTTTAAGAAATATGATTTAAATTAGTAATAAAGATGAGAAGTTATCCAACTTAGATTATAAAATTGCTTTCTGTACTGAAATATTATGTAGGAAAATAAGCAAAGAATATATTTATGTTCAATTTAATTTAATCATGTGAAAGCATGGTTAAACTTTGAAATATGGGATTTGTAGATATAAGATAAATTCCATTACTGCATGAAGGTATTTTCTTGGTCACAGATATTAAACAATTAGGCAAAATATCTTAGAATATACCCAAGATTTGAAACATTAAAGTATAATATTTATTAAATTAATATATTTTTCTCTAATAGGCATAGAGCTTAGAAACATTTTAAGTAAATATTTTTAATGCAGCAATTATCAAATTTTTTGATCTTAAGACCCCTTTACATTCTTAAAAATTATGGAATACCCTAAATTATATTTATGTGGATTATATCTATCAATATTTGCTGTGTTAGAAATTAAAGCTGAGAGCTCACACCTGTAATTCCTGAACTTTGGGAGGCCAAAGTGGGTGGATCACCTAAGGTTAGGAGTTCGAGACTAGCCTGGCCAACATGGAGAAACCCCATCTCTACTTTAAAAAATTCAAAAAAAATAGCCAAGCATTGTGGCAGCACCTGTGATCCCAGCTACTCAGGAGGCTGAGGCAAGAGAATCATTTAAAACCAGGAGTTGGAAGTTGCAGTGAGCTGAGATGGCACCATTGCACTCTGGCCTGGGTGACAGAGCAGGACTCCATCTCAGGAAAAAAAAAAAGAAAGAAAGAAAGCTGAGAAAAATTTGAAATGTTTGTTAATTTACTGAAATAAGAATAACAAGCATATTATATGTTAACATATCCAACACATTTTTGTAAAAAGTGTGTTATTTTCTAAAACAAAAAACATTATTGAGGAGAAAGGCAATGTTTTACATTTTTGTAAATCTCTTTATTGGCTGGTTTAATTATCTGGCTATATTATCATATCAGCTTTTGCCTTCAATCTGTTGTGGAGTCATACACAATGTAGCCTCTGGAAAATTCCATTGTCAACTCATGAGAGAATGAGAGTAAAAAGGCAAATAACATGTTGGTATTGCCATGGAAAGAATTTGACATTGTTGATTCTTGAAAAGGTCTCATGACCATCCAGATCACATGCAAATAGATGAAGAAAAAAGCCACCGACAGGAATGCTGCAGACCTTGCTTCTATTTCTGGTGCCATCATCACCAGATGATCTCTACCCCCAAAAAACAGAATACACATTCTTCTTAGCACCACATGGTACTTACTCTAAAACCAATCAATTAATTGGAAGTAAAACACTCCTCAGTAAATGCAAAAGAACTGAAACCATAACAAACAATCTCTCAGACTACAGTGCAATCAAATTAGAGCTCAAGATTAAGACACTCACTCAAAACCACACAACTACACGGAAGTTGAACAACCTGCTCCTGAATGAATCCTGGGTAAGTAATGAAATTAAGGCAGAAATCAAGAAGTTCTTTGAAACCAATGAGAACAAAGAGACAATCTACCAGAATCTCTGGGACACAGCTAAAGCAGTGTTAAGAGAGAAAGCTAAGGCACTAAATGCTCACCTCACAATGCTAGAAAGATCGACAAAAGCAAGCAATGGGGAAAGGATTCCCTGTTTAATAAATGGTGTTGGGATAACTGGCTAGCAGTGTGTAGAAAGCAGAAGCTGGACCCCTTCCTGACATCTTACACTAAAATTAACTCCAGATGGATTAAAGACTTAAACATAAGACCTAACACCATAAAAACCCTAGAACAAAACCTAGGCAAAACCATTCAAGACATAGGCATAAGCAAGGACTTCGTGACTAAAACACCAAAAGCAATGGCAGCAAAAGCCAAAATAGACAAATGGGATCTATTTAAACTCCACAGCTTCTGCACAGCAAAAGAAACAATCATTAGAGTGAACCAGCAGCCAACAAAATGGGAAAAATTTTTTGCAATCTAACCCATCTGACAAAGGACTTACATCCATAATCTACAAAGAACTAAAACAGATTTACAAGAAAAAAAAAACAAATAAATCCATTCAAAAGTGGGCAAAGGATATGAACACACACTTTTCAAAAAAGACATATATGAGGCCAACAAACATATGTAAAAATGCTCATCATCACTGGTCATTAGAGAAATGCAAATCAAAACCACACTGAGATACCATCTCACACCAGTTAGAATGGTGATCATTAAAAAATATGGAGACAACAGATGCTGGAGAGGATGTGGAGAAACAGGAACACTTTTACGCTGTTGGTGGGAGTGTAAATTAGTTCAACCATTGTGGAAGACAGTGTGGTGATTCCTCAAGGACCTAGAAATAGAAATTCTATTTGATCCAGCAATCCCATTACTGGGTATATATCCAAAGGATTATAAACCGTTCTATTATAAGGACACATGCACACACATGTTCCCTAAGCACTGTTTACAATCAGAAGGACCTGGAACCAACCCAAATGCCCATCAATGATAGACTGGACAGGGAAAGTGTGGCACATATACAACATGGAATACTATGCAGCCATAAAAAATGATAAGTTCATGTCCTTTGTGGGGACATGGATGAACATGGAAACCATCATTTTCGGCAAACTGACACAATAACAGAAAATCAAACACCACTTGTTCTCACTCATAGGTGCATATTGAACAATCAGAACACATGGACATAGGGAGGGGAGCATCATACACTGAGGTCTGTAGGGGGTTGACTAAGAGAGGGACAGTGAGGGGCAGGGAGTTGGGGAGGGATAACATGGAGGGAAATGCCAGATATAGGTGATAGGGATGGAGGCAGCAAACCACATTGCCATGTATGTACCTATGCAACAATCCTGCATGTTCTTTACATGTACCCCAGAACCTAAAATGCAGTAAAATATATATATATAAAAGAAATCAGGTCTCAAGGTCTTACATGTCAAGATATGTGGTCCACAGTAAAGAGGAAAGGCTTTTTTTTCTTTTGCCATGAACGACATTTATAGGATAACTGGCAATATCTGAATAAGGTCAATAAATTAGATGATAGTATTAGATTAGTGTTAATTTCCTGTTTTGATCATCAAACTGTGGCTTTATAAGAGATTGCTCTTGTTTTTAGGAAATATACACTGAAGTATTTAGGTGTAGAGGGTATCCTGTGTGCAACTTACTTTCAAACTGTTCATAAAGCATAGTATATACCTATATATGTGTGTGGAGAAGTAGAAGGAAGAGAGAAATGGAAAAAGAGGAGGTGGGGAGAGAAAGAATATACAATAAAGCAAGGCCAGGTGCAGTGGCTCCTACCTGTAATTCCAGCACTTTGGGAGCCTAAGGCGGGCAGATCACCTGAAGTCAGGAGTTTGAGACCAGCCTGATCAACATGGTGAAACCCCATCTCTACTAAAAATACAAAAACTAGCCACATGTGGTGGTGCGCACCTGTAATCCCAACTACTTGGAAGGCTGAGGCAGAAGAATCGCTTGAACCCACGAGGCAGAGGCTGCAATGAGCTGAGATCATGCCACTGCACTCCAGCCTGGGTGATAAGAGTGAGACTCTGTCTCAAAAAACAAAACAAAACAAAAACAAAACAAAAAAACAACAAACATGGAAACATGGTTAAATGTTAATCTTTGAGGAATCTGGATGAAGGATATATACAATAATTTTTAATGATATTTTTTCCATTTTTTCTATGAGTCTGAACTTATTTCAAGATAAAAGTTAAATAGAAAGTTATAAAAAAGATGTGTTATTCAGTCAAAATGATGTGGTTGTTTGAAAGGAAAAAGAACACTGTGGGTGGAGGAGATGGTTAGAGGGCTGACAGATGGGACATAAGATGGACCTGAAGGCTAGGGAGGTCTGAACTGGAGAAAGGGGAGAACCCACAGGTCAGGAATAGACAGTGAGTGGCTCAGAGGTGAGAATCAGGGTGATGTTTGGCAGAGGCTGGCAGAGCACTGGGCTGATATTGGACAGCAGTGGTATGAGGATAGTGGGCACTCTAAATTAAAGTAAGGTGAGGCATAGTGGATCAGCCTGTAATCCCAGCACTTTGGGAGGCAGAGGTGGCAAGAACACTTGAGGCCAAGAGTTCAAGACTAACCTGGGCAACATAGCAAGACCCCATCTCCATAAAAAATAGTAAAATTAGCCGGGCATGGTGGTACATGCCTGTAGTCCCAGTTACTTGGGACGGTGAGATGGGAGGATTGCTTGAGCCCAAGAGTTCGAGGTTACAGTAGCTATGATTGTGTCCCTGTACTCTAGCGTGGGTGACAGAGCGAGACCTTGTCCAGAAGAAAAGAAAAAAGATTAAAAATTTGATTTCTTGGTTGCACTAGTCACATTTCAAGTGCTCAATAGCCATATGTGGTTAGTAGCTATCATATTGTGTCAATATAGGACATTTCTGTCATCACAGACAGTTCCATTAGACAGTGCTGGCCTCAAATGCTAAGCTCAAGAGCTAAGCCTTTGTTTTGAATGAACGGCGAGTCCTCACACAAACAGCAGTCAGGCTGGGCTAGGGGTCCCCCATAGGTCTTTCCATCTCTTGGGGGACAGATCCAACTAGTACGCTGGCTATTGCTATACCTTGGAAGGCACTGATCAAGATCCACACAGGAAAGAAGATACAGATGAGGGGCAGAGGAAAGTTCAAAGAATTGTGGGGCTAGACAAGAGGGAGGTACACAGATTACTTTGAGATTTCTTGCTCAGATACATGTGGAAAGTCATACTGAAGGAATATAGAATTAGGAGTACAAGATGAATATTTCAGCTTGAATCTGTTTGTAGGTGAGAAGCCCAGGATCAGAATTCCAGAGGGAGGTTGGTGGAGACTGAAAGTGAAAGATTCAGGATTAAAGATGCCATCAGAATGGAAACTGTGAAGATGGGTCAGTTCTTTGGGGAAAAAGAATGCAATTAAGGGAGAGGAGGCCGGGATTGGATCCCAGGTGTGTCCACAGTAAAGAGGCTGAGACATGGGAGAGGGCTGTGGAAGGACCCTGAGAGCAGGAGTGTTGCCGCGGCCAGGGTAGAGGAGGACAGACGCTGGGAAGAGCTCCAGGTGTGCCCAGCATGGAGCGAGTGACGGCGATGCTGGAGAGGCCAGGTTCCATGGACAGCATGGTCCAAAGTCACCCCAGAGGAGATTCTTGAGCAAATGGTGGAAACTGAAATAGTCAAGGATGCTGGAGGTGAAAGGACAAAGGGAAACAGGGAAACAGAAGAGGGAATATGAAGCTCAGGTTTCTTCTGAGGCGAGAGAAAAGAGAGCAGATGACAAGGTGGAAGGCCGAGGCTAAGGCCCAGTGGAGAGGGAGAGCCAAAGATGCTAGAGGGAAGAGCATGGGGAGCCAGAGCCTTTGGTGGGAGAGACCAGACGGGATATGGGATGCCTGTGACTGGCTAAGCTCCTAAGGCCCTGCCCCTCTTCATCCAGGACTTTGGGAAGAAAGAGGTCCTCCAGGGGAGAAGAGAGGGCTTCTGCCAGAGCATGGATCTGATCTCTGGAGAGAGGAGGCCATCTGTTCAGAGGAGCTATATGGAGGACTGCTGTCATGGGCTGAATTGTGTCTCCCCACATTCACATGTTGAAGCCCTAACCCTTGGTACCTCAGAATGTGACTGTATTTAGAGATAGGGCCTTAAAGGAGGTAATTAAGTTAAAAAAAAAAAAAAGTCCATCGGGGTGGCCATAGTTCAATTTGACTAGTGTCCTTATAAGAAGAGATTGGGAAGAAAAGAGTGTGAGCATCAGTTTCTGTGGTTAAGCCACCCCGTCTGCCACACTTTGTTAAGTCAGCCTTAGAAGACTAACACGGCTGTGGACGGGCATCATCAGTGGGGTGAGCACCAGTGGGGCAGGCACTGGTGGGGTGGGCACGAGGGTGTGGGAAGGAGGTTGACGGTCCTGGGGTGATAAGCATGAGATCAGGGGACTCCAACGTCCTGCCCTGTACTTGGTGGCTCTGGGTAAACCCATGTGGCTGAAAGTGAAGCCCTAACTAATCTTTCAGTGTCACAGTTAAATAGGATTGAAGGCCAAATTTTTACATTTGTTCAATAAATTTGGAGCTACTGTTGCTTGAATTGGTTAGCCTTTGAAGCTGGCTTGGTTCCTATCAGTAAAATCAATTTTAAGTGTTAACGATGTTTTATATTCTATCTATGCATATTTTATATGACCATCTGCTGAAATCCACTAACTGTGTGCTGGGCTTATAGGGGAAAGCACCTAATTCTAAAACCCAATTTCTCAGAGGGAGCTTTTCACTTGGTTCTTATCCCAATCAAATACAGCAGGGTTTCATGTTTTCATTTTATGAAAAAGGAGCTGGCATCTCATAAAAGTCAGGTGACTTGCTGGGTTCATAAAACCAGACATTCTGGAGCTGGAAATGGGACCTGATCCTCCTGCTACCCAGGGTATGGAGTAAATAAAATTTGTTGTGAAGAGTTAAGCTACATTGTAAAGAAGGTATAGCATATAGTTAATGTTATTTTTTTTTTTTTTTTTTTTTTTACACAAGGTCTTGCTGTGTCACCCAGGATGAGTGTGGTGGCATGATCACAGCTCACTGTGGCCTCAACCTGCTGGGCTAAAGTGATCCTCCCATCTCAGTACCCTGAGTAGCTGGAACTACAGGTGTGAGGTACCACAGCCAGCTAATTTTTTTTTTTTGTAGAGCCTCACTATGTTGTTCAGGCTGGTCTCAAACTCCTGAGCTCAAGTGTGCTCCCACCTCAGCCTCCCAAAGTGCTGGAATTACAGGCGTGAGCCACTGTGCTCAACCTCAGTGCATGGTCTAACATCAGCCCCTCCTCTCACACTCCCTCCTCCCCGAAACAAACAGATCCCCAGAGGACTTCTCTGTCTTTTGGGGCAAGTTTGGCCCCTTTAGTATGTGGTACACCACCCTGTTAGTCAGTTCTCACTAAACTGAGAGCTCTCATGTGGCACCTAGGTTTCTCCTCCCCAGTCCAGGTTCTTGGAAGAGGGGACATTCTGCTGGTCCAGATGCCCAAACTCACAGTACTTCCTGGCTTACTAACTAGTTTCTTCTCCTCTAGAGTCATTCTTATTATTATTCCTGTCAGCCCTTTGTCTCTCACCCCTTTCTCTGACACTCCAAACATTCTGTACCAGCCATTGTCAAAGAGGAAAATCCTAGAAGGAAAATAAAAACCAACCACCCTTGCAAACCCCATGATGGCTGCTGGCCATGGGACAGGTGGGGAGGGCAGAGCATGCCCTCTGAGGAGGGGCTGCTCAGGCTGCCCCTCTGAGGAGGGGCTCAGCCACCTCCTTGAGGCAGTCAGCCCCAGCCAGTACATCCTTCCTGGCACAGCACTGCCCCAGGGTACTGTGCTCACCACTGCCCTTTGAGCTCCTTTTTCCATCCCCTATTCTCCTACCTGCATTTCCCCTGAAGCCAGACCTCTCTCCTGAGCCCATACCAATTCATCCAACTACCTGACCATCATCGCCTGGGGAGATGCCAAACACATACTGCCGTCCAACATGTCCAAAACCAAATCCAAGACCTTTCCCCAAACCTGCTCCTTGTCCCCATTTCTCCCAAGGCCCCTTCCCTGCTCATATCCACTGACTAATGCCTGTTGACTCCATTAACTAAGTACCTCCCCAGTCTGCCAATTTCTACCCTCCCACCATCACCACTATAGTACCAAATGCATCGCCTCTGATCCCCTGGCCCACATCACATCTGTCACTCTGTGGCCAAAATGAACTTTCTCAAATGCAAATATGATGTCACTTCACTGCCTGAACCTCTTCAGTGGCTGCCCACTGCCACCCAGGATCAAATTCAACTCATCTTAGGAAGTCTTTGGGCTCTGTCCCTGGCTTTCATCTCCAACTTTCTTGCTTGCTTTCTCAAGAGGAAACAACTTTCATCCCACCCTCAATACCCAGTATCAGTGGTTCTCAAAATGCAGCCTACATTATAATTGCCTGGAAAATGTAATAAAAACACAATTTCTTGGCTTCTAGGTACTGGTGCTGCTACTGCTGCTGGTCCCTGCACCTTCCTTTGGGAAGTGCTGCTTTGCAATCTATATGGAATGTCTTTCATTTCTGCAACACCAGGCTCTTGCCTTCACTCCTTTGCACATGCTGGCCCCTATCCTCTTGGATGGGCTCTTGCACATTCTTTGGGCAGGTCCCAGCTCACACACCACTAATGTCCTGCTGGGTTCCTACCCCACTGAGGTAGTTCTATCACAGCATTCATCAGGCACTGCTATTTTAGAAACCTGTCCCCAACATGCACACACCATGGCAAGCTTCTAGGGACAGGAATAGGATTTACTTTCTGTATCCACAGTGCCTAGCACAGTACCTGGCGCACGCCTAATAGCCATTAAAGGAATGAGTGAAACCCCAAAGGATTTCTGTTAACCTAGGAATTCCCAAGGAACATTCTGCCTCAGCCCTGGGCACTGATGCTGAGAATATAGCCCTGGGGCTTGAATTTTTATATAACTTTCTATGAAAAGGATCAATCTCTGCTTCCTGATCAAAACTGCCAGGTGCTGAGTCTTCCATTTTAGATGGGAGATTAATATTAGAGGAAGTGAAATAGCCAATAAAAACATGATTCAAAGGCTCTGGAAGCCTCCTGGGAAACCTGGAATAAGGGTGGGGAGGCCAGCTTCCTAATTGTCCAGGTAATCTGTTCTAGCCGACCCAAGCCCTAACCTAATCCTAGGGAAAAAAAGGTCAGTAACCCACAGAAGTTTCCAGATGCTCAATCTGAAGGTACCTGAATGCCTCTCTCTCAAACATGGAAAATTAGGGCAGAAAGAGAGCAAACATTTGCAAGACAGGTGCAGATCCTGAAGATGGGTCTCACAGAGTCAAAATGCCTGAGATAATGGAAAGCAAAGGAGAATTGGGAAGCTAGCCTTACCAGCCGTGGGTACAGGGAGGTCCCTGGATGTCTGCCTCTCTGGGGACATTTCCCTTTTTAGGTAGGTAGTTAAAAATAGACATCAAATCCTTCACAGGTCCCAAAATCAGCATGAACTTTCTGCCAAAGGCTCCTGAAAAGGACTCAGGCTGGGTTAAGCATGGAGTAAGCACTCACCCCATGAGGCTGTATCAGAGCAGGGAGGTGGGGCGGGGAGGGGGGGACCTGGGTATGGAGGGCTGAGTCCTACCACGCTGGCCCTGGGTGACCTGACCCACTCCACTGCACACGCTGGCCCCTTCCAGTACTTCCTTACAGATATGTGGAGGAATATTGGTCACTTTTCCAGAATTAACGTCTCTGGGCAAACATTGCTCACCTTCCTCAAAGCAAGGGCTTTCACATGAGAAGATTCCAGAGAAATACTGCTTCTCTGACTACTGCAAACATCCACTCCCAAACCCCCAGGACACAGAATGGCAGGATGGTTGCATTGCTTTGTGGGTGCCCTCCAGGTCCTCCCTCTAGCCATTTAACTGGCTCAAGGGAGGCACTGGGAGAGTTGGGGAAGGAGCTGGGAGGAGTAGCCAAGTGGGTGGAAGTCACAGGGTCACACACGCCTGTGGGTGGGAGTGTGCCAGGCAGGCACTATTCCTCTTCCCAGGCCCACCTTGGGGTGGGAGCAACTGGGAGTTGGTGCCAGCTTTCAGATACATTCACAGAAACAGCCCAGCCTCTCCCCTAGGGCCCCACATCTTTCACTGTCAGGCAAGTCTTGATGCCAAATCCCAATCTCTCTTCCAGCCTTTTGAATCCCATCAGGATTGAACATTCCCCATGACCTGCAGAGGAATGTTTAAAAGAAATATTTGTTCTTGGGGAAACCCTGCATGGAAACTGGACACAGTTTTTAATATCCAGAGATGCTTTCAAATTGACACAACTTTCCATTTTAGAGGCAGATACATACAGAAGGTCTAGGCAAAGATATCTGAGAGTCTTGCCATTTGGTAATTTGGAATGTTCCAAACTGACTAATATCAGAGGTGAAGCTCAGGCCAAAGCCAGGCATGGACTACAAAGGGATGTTCCATTTGCATCATCCCTAATTACAGAACCACAGCGGGGGCAGGGACCCTTGGAGCATGGGAACTTATGAACTGGTTTGAAAAATCAAATATTTATTATAAACTTACTGAGGGACCAGTTACTGAAGTTTTGGAGATGGACAGGACCTGGTTTCTGTCTTCAAGGTGTAAAAGACCTGATGCCCATTTATGTCTCTCCTGAAAGACCATCAGCTTATACAGACTGCTAGGAGGAATTCCAGAGTCTGTTATAAAACTGGCATCACCTCATGTGTGTTTCCTAAGGCCACTTCTTAAGCCCCATCAATGCTCCTTCTCACAGGCAGCATGCTTGTCTCCCCTCAATAAAATTCCCAAGAACTCTGCTGGCCATTTGGGCCCCTCCAGCTGGGACTTCCCTAAACATGTATGCTCAAGGCCTCTTTCCCTCTGCACACTTTTGCTGCTGTGTGACCTAAACTATGCTTGCTGTGGCTTTGGACTCCTTCACACTTCAGATGATATGAAGGAGAGTTATTAATCTCACCTGAACTGTGTCACTCAAAAGCTTTCCATCCAATGGGCTGGTGCTGATGTCAGAGTTGGGAAAGGCCTGGGGACAGCTGGGGAAACTACCCATCTGACAGACAAGGAAGCCCACATCCAGAGGAAAGAGGGGCTTTGACCAAAGCCACATATTTAATTACTGGGAAAACCAAGACCTTCATCTCCTGCCTTCTAGCTTGGTGGCTTTCCTGCTGTGTCTTGTGCCTGAGGGTTGCCCCATAACTGATCATAGTAAGTTGCCACCTGGAGTCCGACTGGAGTATTTCTGTCTCCCCATGCCCTACTCAGCTTAGGCAGAGGAGTGTGGGGTATTTCTCCCCTGGGCCTGTGAATTTCTTTCCTGTTCTGTCTCCAGAGGGAGGAGAGGACCCACTCTGGGCTGGATGAGTACACAAAGTGTTTCAGGAGTATTATTATTAAATATTCATCAAGAGGAGAAAAAGATAGCCATAAAGAACATTATTCGAACAATTGACAATAGATGTAGACTGTGAATTGATCAGATAACAGTATTGGTTCAAAGTCAAATTTACTGATTTCAATAATTGCATTGTAGTCATGTTCTTAGGGCACATACAACAGGATAGTTAGAAGTCAAGGGTGGCCAGGTGCGGTAGCTCATGCCTGTAATCCCAGCACTTTGGGAGGCCGAGGTGAGCAAATCATGAGGTCAGGAGTTCAAGACCAGCCTGACCAACATGGTGAAACTCCGTCTCTACTAAAAATACAAAAATTACTCAGGTGTGGTGGCATGCACCTGTAATCCCAGCTACTCAGGAGGCTAAGGCAGGAGAATCACCTGAATCCAGGTGGCGGAGGTTGCAGTGAACCGAGACTGCGCCACTGTACTCTAGCCTAGGTGACAGAGCAAGACTCCATCTCAAAAAAACAAAACAAAACAAGTCAAGGGCACGATGTCTCCACTTTGGCCTAAAATGTTGGTACCTATCTATCTAAATGAATAAATAAATGAATATATATGGAGAGAATAAACAGTGAAACAAAATGTAAACAACTGGTGACTCTAAATAAAGAGCATACAAGAGTTCCTTGTGTTATTGTTGGAACTTTTCTGTAAATTTGAAATTATATCAAAATAGGTATAAAAAATTCCCATCAAGAGGCACACAGTGAACAAAAACACTGAGAGGTCTTAAAGTCCAGGGAGGCAAGCTGGCTGTGGCTCTCCTTCCCCCAGACCTCTGCCAGCCCTATCAGCCAGTCCCCACCTCCTGCTGCCCCCGACGAACCAGAGGGCGACTGCCTGGCCATGTGTGGACAGCGCAGAATACATCCTGAGACTGCAACCAGGCCAGTACATAGTGGCCAGAATGTAGGTCAGGGTTGGCACCACAGTTCCCTATCTTACTAGCTGTGAGACCCTGGACAGGGCAGTTTAGCTCTCTGAGGCTCTGCTTTGCTCATCCCTAAAATGGGAACAGCTATTTATAGCACAGTTGAGTGAGACTCAGCTAAAGTGACGTAGACAGAGCTCCTAAGGTGCTCCCACTGCGCAGGCACTTGGTAGACTCTGATTTTGTTCAGCCTGCAGCTGTCCTGAGACAGATGCCCTCACAATCTTCACTCCAGCATCTGGGTGGCTCCTTCCTGTCTGCCTCCTCCCCATCTGATGCTACATAAACCACATTCCTCTCCTCCATAAACTGTCCCTGTTTTCCTCATCCCAAAATCTCCCCCAAGCTATTCCCACTTCACTCCTACACTTGTGAGTCGGTGTCTGGCAGCCTAACTTGTACTTCTGTCCGCTTTCTCTCACCCTGTCCTTGCTTGGGTTGGGGTGGATGCCCTTGACTTTCCCTCATGGTCCTCAGTGCACAGCAGGGAGGGAGGGTGTGCAGAAGAGGGACCTGGTCACGATCTGTTTGATGAGAAAATCACTCAGCCTCCCCTCAGGAAAGATGGAGTTCCCTCTTAGACTAGGTACTTCTCAGCCCTTGGACACAGATGAACACACACACATACAGACAGATCACTCACTTCTGCTTCTCAAGACCCACAGTGTGGGCACCAGACTTCTCCCTGGAACAGGTGGTTTCCAGCTTGACTGCACATGGGATGACCTGGAGCTTGAACAAATACCGAGGCCTAGCACCCACCCCTGAGATTCTGATGTAATTTGTCTGGGGATAGGGGAAGCCTACATGGCAGTGGTTTAAAAGCTCCCCAGGTGAATATAACATGCAGCCAGGGGTGCGAGCTGCTGCTCCAGACTCAGACAGTAACAACTTGCATGGCGTTTCCACAGCCCTCTGTTCTCAGGGCAGAGAGCCCAGCTCCTGCTCTGTTCATCATCTGGAGCTTGTTTTCTTCCTCCACAGTTCTGCTCTGACCCCATCTCACCTCCTCAAGGGCTCACTGGAGTGGGTGTGCTGGAGCTGGAGTGGGTATGCAGCAGGCCACCCACCGATCAACACCTGCATTGCAGCTTCTGAGTCCAGGAGCAGGGGACAGCCATGCCATAGCCCGAATTCACAGTCCCTGGTGCTCTTCCTACATTCTCTAGCCCTTCTGCTCACAGTTTGCCATACCAAGTATAGCACGGGCCCAAGGAATATTTTTGGGAGATAAAATTATTAACCCATTCTCACTAGGTTTTTTCTGGTATTATTTATGCATTTCCAACAACTTATTAAATGTCCATTCCTGATATTCTCAGACTATATACCTTGATTAAATATAAATGAGAAATTAATTCCAATTTGGCTGCCTCAACATACTGAAGGCTGAGTTCCCCCAACAGCCTGGCTGGTGTATGTTCAAGGAACCCACGTTCATCGTTAGAAAGGTAAGAATAAAACATCATCATAAAACACTGTATTGTAATGGGAAAAAAATTATAGTCTAAATTAATCAGGCTTAATTACTTTCCTCTATCAGTATGGGCAATTAGGAGCTTATCCTTGTTTTTTTATTTGTTTGTTTTAATTTGTTTTAAGACATAGAGTGGGCTGGCGATGTCCAAGCAACTCTGTACCCTCTGTTGAAATTCTAGGTTGCAAAGGATAGTTCTGCTGTCAACATTAGATTCAAAGTCATAGGGGAAGCACCGTTATGACTTTGGAGGCACTTCTGCCTTTGCAGCCCCCTTCCTCCACCAAAAAAAAAGTACATATATTTAATTACATATCATTTAATTATATGTAAGTATTATATTTGAATTATGTAAATTACACTTTATAACCACATTGGTATAAAGATGAACATATTCATATTATGAATTAAAACATTGTCTTCAGTCAGGCATGGTGGCTCACGCCTGTAATCCCAGCATTTGGGGAGGCCAAGGTGGGCGGATCACAATGTCAGGAGTTCAAGAGCAGTCTGGCCAATATGGTGAAACCCTGTCTCTACTAAAAATACAAAAATTAGTCAGGGGTAGTGGCACACGCCTGTAGTTCCAGCTACTCAGGAGGCTGAGGCAGGAGAATCGCTTGAACCCGGGAGGCAAAGGTTGCAGTGAGCCGAGATCGCACCACTGTACTCCAGCCTGGGCAACAGCGAGACTCTGTCTCAAAAAAACAAAAAACAAAACACACTGTCTTCGACTTAGAAGTTCACCTTTTTTCTTCTAATTTTATAAGCTATTACAGCAGTTGGCAGGCCTGTAAAAGCACTGTGGACCCTAGGCATGGTGCCTAATGGATGTGTGGGCTCTGGGGAAGCTGAGATTCAAAAAGAGGGTGGTAGCTGTCTATGGTCATGGAGAGGCTCCTTTCTCTCTTGGCTTTTTATACCACACTGCAATTTGATTTTAAGAAAAACTGGGAAGGGCATTCCATGAGCAAGGTGCAGCATGTGTCATTCAAAAAGATAATCACTTGAACAGATCCTGTACAACGGACGAGGGAGGGTGATACCCAGACGCATCTCCATGACATTGGAAAGGACATAGTGGAGGAGCCAGTGCTGACACTGTGGGAGCTGAAGTGAAGAAGCACTCTGGGATAAGGGACTTTTCAGAGGATTTGCCAGAGAGGTGTCCGTCCCATGGAGAGAGGTGCCAAAGAAGGCATGAAGGAAGAAACTTGGGGGCTGTGTAGTGCACAATGAAGAGCTCAGTTTGGCCTGAGAATAAAACAGAAGTAAAGGAGCTGGGGGCAGAGCTGGGGGCAGTACTGGGAAAGATGGGCGGGGCCCAGGCCACATGTGGGACGTGTGCACATGTGAGCTAGGTGTATCCTGGGCACTAGCATGTGCAGCTTCGCTTGTGGATTTTGCAGGCTCTGGAGGCCAATGCATATGTCAACCAGGAGTGATGAGATCAGAGCTACAGTGCAGAAAAGAGCCCCTGGGAGGGCAGGGTCAACTCGGGAGAAGTTAGGAGGAGCTCTCCTTGAGTCTTGGTGGGAAGTGAAAGGGCGTAAGCAAGGTTGGGCTGGGGAGGTAGATATGAGGACAAATGAGATGTGAGATGTGCAGCACCACCCAGGCTGGAGGCAGGCTGGGGAGAGGACTGGGAGGGGGTGACAAAGGCCACTCGTTCTGCGACAGGGAGTTCACTGGGCACTTCGGCTGTGGGCAGACACCAGACTTCCAGGAGCTCGGGCAAGAGTGAGTGACCAGGAAGTGGGGCTCTGATGCTGCCCTCAGTCCCCAGAGTGTCTGCCCCTGCCTCTGTCTGGTGAATCTGTGCAAGTACTCACTCTCTGTTCCTAGCACGGGAGGAAGAGAGCTCTTGGGCCTCCGGGATTTCATCTCCCGGGCCTTGGTGTTCTCACTGGCTGGAGCATCTGCAACAAAACAGGTAACAACAAGCATTAGTCAATAGTGGCTGAGGAAATGAGCAGAGGGGGCCTCTTGGTCAAAATCCCACCTCAACCAAACCCCTTCCCCAACTCTGAGGGCCATTCGTGCCAGTGGGCAGAACAGCGCCTGCAGTCTGGGCAACCTCCTTCACCCTCCATGAGAGCACCAAAGAAGGACCGTGCACTACCCTGGGCCTGATGAATCCAGTGGACAGCACACCATCACCTTGGCAAGATGAGCACACAGGCCGCCCTGGGTGCTTGAGATGCTCCCCCTGGAATGCATTGCTGGCAGGGTGGGGAGAGGGTCAGCCCCTGCTCACCTCCCCTGGCTTTCTCCATCAGGCCTTTTCTCCCTCACACTAGAAATCCTGGGTCTCCAAAAGGCTATCTCTCCAACAGGGGCAGCAGGGGACAGGGTCCCTGCCCTTGGGCTCATGGACTAGAGGTGGCTCACAGCCTCTGATTTCTCTTTCTTCTGCAGACCAAACTTTGCAGTGACAAACCAAATAGAGGCCTTTGAGCAGGCAGCCAGCATGCCTCCCACCTCTGACATGGGAGACAGGCCCCACCGTGGGGCTTCTGCTAGTCCTCCCCCAGCAGGCCCAGTGAGGCTGGCACAGCTGCCAGCTGGGCAGACATGAAGATGCTGGGCGGCGCCTCCCTCAGACTGTGCTCCACACTCCCACTGCCAGGGGAAACCCTCCCTCATGGGGGCAAGCAGGGCAACATCCCTCAGCTGAGCTAAGCTTGGTGGAAAGGCCCTCACCGGCCCCCAGGATGCTGTGGGGAAACCACCAGGAACTGGGATAAGGAGGAGCTGGCTGAGCGGCTATCACTGGGCCCCAGCACTTTCACTGGCCTTCCTTTCCCCACAAGGGGCACTCTTTGGCAACAGTGCTGAGCCAGAATCTCCCGCTTGGAGCCCCCTCCCTGGGCATCCTTTTCCAGCTCCTGAGGAGAGGAAGCTCACTGGGAGCGAGAGGGGGAGGTGGAACTTTCCAGTGCAGGCTCAGCCACATTCCTGAGGCTTGGCTGGGGAGGAAGAGCCCTCTCGGCGTCCGCCTCCAGGACTGGCAGTCAGGGCTGATATTGCCTAGGCTGGGCTCCTGGGGCCCTGAGGAGTGGGTGTAGGGAGCAGAACTGGGGCCTGGACTCTGAACTGCCTCTGGATGCATTTCTCCTTCTGGGAGGGATTTAGGCCCCTCGCCTGCTCCAGAACATGGATCTGCCTGCATGAGTCCCTCTGCTCATCATCACCCCAACAGTCTTCCTTCCCAACCTAGTGACTGCCTCCTCTCTGTTACGGGTAATCCAAGGAGGAGGCCCTGTGCTGGTGTCACAGACTCAAGGCAGCTCAGAAGCAGACAGGCCTCCGGGACTGTGGGGGCAATCCCCCACCAAAGACAGTGCAAAGCCCTGCTTGTGCAATTACGGGCCTTAAGTAGGACTTCCTAGCAGTACATGATGGGGTAGGGGGCATACGGCTGAAGAAACCCTTTCAAGCAGCACCTGACACCCAAACACTCCCTCACCTCCACTCCCCACTATAAGACGGACTCCTGCCACCTCCCATATGGGCAAAAGAGCCCCAGATGGCACATCAGGGCTATCTGGAGTAGACACTGTCGAGCTCCTCAGGAGGCTGCCCACAACCCAGCATGCCAGTTCCATGGGGTCACAGAGAAGCAGAAAGCCATGGGGCAGGGATGATTTCATTTTCTTACACTGGATATTTCCCCCAAGGATGGTGGTCGTTCACAGCTACAGAAAAATCCTCTGTACATAGTTATTTGTCAGCCTTGGGCCTGAGCTGTATATTAGAAGCATCCTGTGCCAGGGTATCTCACCCCACAGGTCCTGGTTTCATTGGTCTGGGTTGGGGTCTGGGCACTATATGACCCAGAGGCTCCATGGATGACTAATAAGTGGCCAAATGAAAACTCCTAGTCTCTCTTCAAGCTGTGTGTGTGTGTGAGTGCACAGGGAGTGGCTCCAGAACTATTCCAAGAGGCAGAAAAACCTGGCAGTGCTTCCCCTTGACATTTGGGGATGAGGGTGCCATAAACCAGGGGCATGGAGTCAGTCTAAGCTTCCCTTGTCCTGGGCTCCCCCTTCTTCCCTTCCTTGAAGACCAGCATTTCTAACAGTCTTGGATGATAATATAAAGAAAGGTGAACCCAGTAATTGTTTTGTTTGGCTCCCCCCTTTTTTTTTTTGAGATGGAGTCTCACTCTGTCACCCAGGCTGGAGTGCACTGGTGTGATCTCGGCTCACTGCAACTTCTGCCTCCCAGGTTCAAGCGATTCTCGTGCCTCAGCCTCCTGAGTAGTTTACAGGTGTGTGCCAGCATGCCTGGCTAATTTTTCATATTTTTAGTAGAGAGGAGTTCTGCCCTATTGGCCAGGCTGGTCTTGAACTCCTGACGTCAGGTGATCCACCTGCCTCGGCCTCCCAAAGTGCTGGGATTACTGGCGTGAGCCACCGCTCCTGGCCCTTCTTAAGGAAAAGGAGTACAGGGAAGAGCATGTATGGAGTTCTGCACTCCTCAGCTTCAGCACTCATTTTCCCGGTGAGTCTCAGAGCATAGAGGAGGGAGAAGGAGGAGGATCAAGTTTGCTTTTTTAACTGATGAGAAAACTGAGGCACAATAAAGCAAAGGATAAGAGGAGCAGTTTTCCTGAGCTCCTGAAAGAAGGGCAGTAGGTACTAAGACTCCCCCTGTCCTCATGGGGTTGTGTTGGGCTTTACTTCCAAGCATCACCACAGTAGAGACCAAGGAGAACAGCTCTAGCTTTGACTTTGTCATCGGCAATCTTGGGAATCTTGAAAACAGAGACATGGAGCAGTTTAAATTATTTGTGCAAAGGGAATGATTTGTTTTCTCTACCTCATGGTGTTCTGAAGCCCAAAGGAGAGAACACATGCAATAGTGCTTTGGAAAGCAGACAATGATCGTTTATTGGCTGGGCACGGTGGTTCACGCCTGTAATCCCAGCACTTTGGGAGGCCGAGGCAGGTGGATCACTTGGGCCCAGAAGTTCAAGACCAGCCTGGGCAACATAGTGAACTCCGTCTCTACAAAAATTATCCAGACACTGTGGCATGTGCTTCTAGTCCCAGCTGCTTTGGAGACTGACGTGGGAGGATCACCTGAGCCCACAGAAGTAAAGGCTGCAGTGATGGTGCCACTGGATGACAGAGTGAGATCTCTCCAGCCTGAATGACAGAGTGAGACCCTGTCTCAAAAAAATGAAAAAAACAAAAGATCATTTACCTATGAATCCATTCTTCTTGATAACCACATTCCCTTACCTCTTTCTGAATCAGCTTTAAAATTTTCCACCTTCAGACAGCCCTCCCTGCCCAGCCCCATCTGCCTCTGCCGCCGTCCTTAGCTCTAGGGTGCTGGGTTTTCACTGGACATGTGAGTACACTACCCTGTAATAATATGCTGTGAATCTTGTTTTTAGAAGTTCCTGCAGCATTTTATCTTTCCATCTGGCCATGAGGAAAGGGGCTCAATTCCCCTTTCAAACCAGGCACACCCCAGACTTGGAGGCCCAGGGGGTGGCCACACTGCACCTAAAGTACCAGCATGGTGGGGTTGTGCATGCACCACGGGGCCCTGCCAGGGATGCGAAGCCAGGAGACCTCCATGCGAACCGCAGCAAGGAGCGGGCTGGAAGGGCTGTGCACCTAATCAAAACCAGCTTTATGCTCACATGGCTGCCCAGGGGATAAAAATAATAGTAATATAAGTTTGAGAGTAGCTTGTATTTTCTGTCTATTTTAATCATTTTGTGATGAAATTATACTCCATTTCTAGATCTGGACCCCAAGGCTGAAGTCCTTTGCTGGTGTCTCCAAAGAAGTGTGTGGGAGGAAGATGGAGGTGTGGGGGAGTGGGGGGCCTCTACATGGAGAGGAAAACGTGTCCTTATATGGACAATGCTTCACCCCTTCCACTCCTGGGCTCTGGACTCAAGCCTTCTGGGCAGCATTTTTTTTTTTTTTTGTCTTCCCCAAGAGGTTGGTTCACTGAATTCTGACCCCAGGCAGGGAGCGTGAGGTCTTGGGAAGCTTCTGGGAGGGGTCCAGCTTCTAGAGCTCCCTGACTGGGCAGGGCAGAGAGGCTGGGCTCCAGCCTCTCCCTGGGTTGGCTCACCCCTCCTTGCTGGCCTCTCTGCCTGAATACAAGCAGTGTGCTAGCGTAGTAAGAAGAGAGATCAGGATGCTTGAGCTCCTTTCTGGCTCTGCTGCTTAGAAGTGTGAGTCCCTGGGCAAGTTCCTATACTCCTAGGTCTGAGCTTCCTCACGAGGAAAACAGAAATAACACAATCTCAATAGCAGAGTAAGGGAGGAGTGACCAGTCATAAGGTGATGGCTGACATTTACTGGGTATTGACTCCATGTATGCACTGTGCTAAGTGCTTTGTATGCTCAGATCAGGTTGAATTATACCATTTGCCAGTATTGAAGTGTTTTTGACCTACAAAACCAACAATTTTTTTAGTTCCACATAACACCTGTTAGTTGCCTGTGATGATTTAAAGAACAAATGTGGGGGTGGGAGCAGACTTAGTAATATGGCAGGGCCAAGGCCAACAGAGGACAGGTAGGCCAAAATCAGCTCAGCAACAGTAGAAGTGCCCAGGGGCCAAGGTAACAATGGACCACAGTGGTTAGGAGCCGAGGCTTGGGTTTAACTTTCCACTCTGCTAGTTACAGTGACCTCAAGCACGTGACTCAGTCTCTGTATGCCGAAGATGAGGCTGTTGTCACTCCCTTGAAGCCCTCTGACAAGGTTGCCAATGACCTCCATGTTGCCAAACCCATGGCCAATTCTCAGGCTCATCTTTATTTGGCAGCAGCACTTGACACATTCATCTTTGTTTCTTTTCTTTTTTTTTTTTTTTTTTGAGAGGGAATCTTGCTCTGTCACCCAGGCTGGAGTGCAGTGGCACAATCTCAGCTCACTGCCACCTCCACCCCCTGGGTTCAAGCGATTCTCCTGCCTCAGCCTCCCAAGTAGCTGGGACTACAGGCAGGCCCCACAGCCTCCAGCCAACTTTTGTATTTTTTGTAGAGATAGGTTTTCACCATGTTTCCCAGGCTGGTATCGAACTCCTGGCTCAAGCAATTCACCTGCCTCAGCCTCTCAAAGTGTTAATATTACAGGCGTGAGCCACCATGCCCGGCCTGATACATTGACCATTCCTTCCTTTTTGAAGTTCTTATCATTTGGTTTCTGGAGCACCCCCATCTTCTGGGTTTCTTCCCATCGCACTGCAATTCTTTCTTCTTGGTCTCCTTTGCAGGCCCCTGTCCTTCCCCTCCTCTCCCTCTCTCCTTCTTCCTATCTCCACTCTCCCCAGGACCTCATTCAACCCTCGGGCAGTGAATGACCTCTATGTGTGGATGGCTTCCCGTATCCTGTCTCCAACCCCCTCAACTCCAGATTCATCTAAACACCTGCCTATGTGACAGGACCACTTGAGAGGTCAAACGGGCATCTTAAACTTCACATGCACTAAACTCTTGATCGTGCCCCCATGCCCCACCATTGAACTTCACTCCCCCATGAAAACTAAGAGTCATCTTTGACTTCTCTCTCCACACCCGGCTCATCAGCAACTCCTATCAGCTCTGCAGCCAAAGAGGTTATGAATCTGATCACTTCCAGTTCCTATCGTGGCAACCCCGCCATGCTCTCCCTCTTGCTTATCCCGGGTCTGGTCCTCACCTGGACACGAGTGACCCTTCATAAAGGTCCAGTGTTGGTCCCTCAAGCTTAGAATAAAGTCTCTTTTTTTTTTGTCATAGCCAGCACTGCCTGCATCTGGTCCACAGTCCTCAGCTTCATGTCCTGCCATCCTGCGCCCCTTGCTCGTGGCTCCCCCACTCTAACCTCCTGCCTCATCCTGGAATGCCTCAAGCACAGTCTCCTCAGCTCAGGGCTGTGCCAGGCTGTCACCTCCTCCCTCCTCCTTCCCTGGCTTCCTCCAGTCTCTGTTCAAATGTTCCTTCCTCACAGAGACCTCAGCGACCACCCCCTCCAAAAATGGCATTCCTTCCCCCATTACCCTGCTTTGCTTTCTCCTTAGTTTGTGACATTACCTGAGGATATGACACAGCTGTTCACCTGCCTTACTGCCCCTCTCCCACTAGAAAAGTCCCCAAAATTGGAATTTTTCCTACTTCATTTACTGTTTTAAAACCAGTTCCTACAGCAGTGCCTGGCACAGAGTAGGCACTCAGATGTTCGCTGAATGACTGAGTGATGGCATGAGTGCCCACTGGAGTATCTCTTCCTATCACAATCATGCATGACCCTCCATGGTCACAAAACCCTGGTCTCACTGGTACTAAAAGCTGGGTTCCCTGGCCAGGGTGGCTGAGGACAGGAGGCCTGAGTTGGGAATGAATGGATGAGCCAGTGAGGGGATAAGGCACTGTCTGACTCCTCTCATGGGATTCTGGCCTAGGAAGGACTTTGTTTCCTCACTGCTTATCTGGGTAGGAATGAGAGGAAAGGGGTTATTCAGTCCCACGTGCCGAAGGACTTCCCTGCAGGAAAGGCTGTTACTCAAGGAGGTCTGGATCACTCTGAGAGCGGGCCCCTCATGGTAATTCACTGCACAGGGAGGCCACGTCAGGCTGTGGAAAGGGGCAGGTTTCTGGGCCAGACCACTGAGTCCTGCCAGGATATTTCATCTGTAATTCACTGTGCAGGGTAGAGTCCCAACACTGGATCTCTGCCTACTGCTTATGGGGCCTGGAAGGCAGCTGACCCTTGGTGAGTCTTAGTTTGCTCACTGAGAAAGACACCCTTCCCAACTGATGCATAAACTGAAAATGCCAAGTGCACAAGAGTCTCTGGCCAGTGCAGGCACTGAAGGTCAGCTTGTTCTCCTCCTGGGCAAGTTTTCTGGCAAGTCCACGTTTACTCTAGGTTTTCACTCCCTTCGATGTGGCACAAGTTAACCCTTGCCTTCTGCTGAGTTCAGAAGGAAGGATGATATGACCATAATCAAGAAAGTACATAAACACCCTTTTTCTTAGGAAAAAGGCCCAAACACATGATTAAAATAGCCAGCTGTGCTGCATTATAAAGATTACATCCCTTATCTTTACGATATGAGGGAATCGGTAGCGTGGGTAATGAAGACCGGCCAGTGAGCCCCATTTGCCTCATTTATATGAGGTTTTCAAAGATATGTTGGCCTCAGATATATGGTCTTGATGGCCACTCATCTGGCACAGAATAAGTAACAGTGACTTTCAGGGGCCAGGCCAGCCCTGCTGAGTGGCTGGGGAAGCCAGTCTGAAGTCAGCACCAGCTGCGGTCCCCATGCCTCGTGGAGGACCTCACTGCCCTATAACAGGGATGAAGGGCGGGTTCTATGCAGAGGTCGGCTGGGCAGTTGCAGACAGAGACAGGCTGGAAAAGCCCACACAATGGCTGGGCTTGAAAATTCACTCATTGTTGCTCCTTAGGACAAGTAGTTCTTCAACGTATTCTGATTCATGACCCCTTTTGAGAATTTGACAAAAAACTGTGGACCCCTCTCTTCAGAAAGATGCTCCAACCCACAAAACACAACATTTTGCTTGTAATTTCAAGGGATGCACAACTCACTGGGATCCCCAAGTCAAGTATGATGCCGTCGGGGGTAGGGAGAGCTGAGAGGCTAAGGGGACAGAATGAGGGCAGTAGACCTAGCCTAGCAGTGGGCTGCAGCACCAGCTGATAGAAAGAAAGGCCATCACAGTCCTTTACTGCTTTCCTAGAGAGGCTCTTGATGAAATAATAAAGTTGCCCCCTGCCCCAGTGTATTAGAAATAAAATAAAGCTAAATGTGGGCAAACGCCTACCCAGCATAGAGGACACTAATACATCTGCAAGTATAGCAACAGGGAGACAAGAGCAGGGGGAAGAGGCCGCCCTTATCCTTTCTGTCAACAAAACCAAACCCAGTGGACTGAGAGTCAGTCCTGTTATCTCAGCTGGGCTCCCTCCTATCACTTTTCTAGCTTTGCTTCTAAGACCCAGCTTCCAGTTTGCAGCCAGATGCCAAACTCTGCATTTGAAGGAATTAGGGATAAATAATCACAGTCATCAAGATTAGTAGAGAGGGCAAGGGAATCTGCCAGCAGACTCTGGGCAAACAAAGCCCTTTAAATTGCAGAATGAATTCCCCAAACCTTTAAAAGAGAGAGAGAGAGAGAGAGGGAGAGAGAGAGAGAGAGAGAGAATCCTCAAGTATATTCAGTAGGGGAAAAGGAAATTTCATCTTGAAAACAAATCTGGAAAAGGTGCTGACATTTTACAGGTAAGGGAGAATGAATTACTCTCCTGCTTTCAGCTAGACATGTAAATAGGACCTAAAGGGGCTCCAAAAGCAGATAACCTCCTTTGCTGGCTCAGGAATCAGTGTGAGTTCCAAATGAGCAGAGGGTGTCAGAGATGGGCTTCAAGGATCAAGTTTCTAGAAACACTGTATTTTACAGTGCAGCACTTGTACAGAAAGAAGCAGGACTGTGATCTGGTGGGTGACCGCCTGGGTGAGGAGAGACTCCCACACAGGAGTCATCAGCCACAACATCCCCTGTGCAGAACCCCAAAGCATGTGTCCACGTCCCCTCTGAACTGACCATAAACTTGAACCCATCAAGTCTGCTTCCATAACCTCAGAGCCCCTATAGCACATACACGCATGGATCTCCTAGGAGAAGTACACAATATTAGATGAGTTCAGCTTACCTTTGGGCTATTAACAATTAATTTATGTTGCCATTGTGCTTTTTTTAAAAAAGACTTTCTTTTCCACCTCTCTCCCATTCATCATGTTCCATAGAGCTCAGCTTTGTGATGAGGAAACCCTCTGTAAAGTTGGGAATGAGGACACGGGCTCTACATGGTGTGGACTGGGAGTGAGACAGGCTAGGACTTCAGAACTCAAGTGATCACACCCAGGAGAGAGAACAACTAAGCTGGGCTTCAAGATGCCTTATTTGGACACTAGTTTTTGATGTGTCTCTGATGGTTATTAACCAGGCATTTCAATGGCAAGAAACTATTTCCCCCAAAGTACCTTTTGAGACATTTCCAGGTTAGTGCCAAATACAAAGAACTAATACTAGGCTGTGAGTCCTGAGATGGGGTTCTGGCCCTGGTTCTGCTCTAAACGGGCCAGGGAGCCCTCCTGAAAATGCATTTACTCTCTGGATGCCCTCAGTTTCTCATCTGTAAAATGAGGGTACTCGTCTAAAATATCACACAGTTCATCCTACTTCTCAGGCTCCAATTCTACACTCCTCAGGGAGGAGACAAAAAACAGTCACGAATGTGCTTCCTGCATTTTGTTAGGACAAAGCCCAGTTCCTCGCAGCCTGGCACTGCCTCTTCCTAACACAGAAACCCCACTGAGACCGGGCAGGCCTGCTCTCTCCCCAACGTGTATTATTATTATTACCCTTTTGTTTTGGCAGAAGCTGCCCTGTCCTCTCTACCCAGAGACTCAGTCCCGACTCACCTCCTCAAGGAAGTCTCCCATATGGACCCCACTCTGCTCCCTCCTCACGGCTGACCCTGCTGGGTCCGTCCTGCCAGCTCGGACACTTGTTTGTTGTGGCTTTTATAAAATACCCTGTAGTCATTTTCCTGTGGGTGTGTCTTTTCCCCTGCCCAGGGCCCCAGCTTCCCAGCTAAGAAGGCTCTGGGTGGGGGGGTCAGGACTGGGAGGGGGACAGGACTGCCAGGGGAGGGGGTAAAGAAAGAGGCCATGTAGGTGACCAAGTAGAGCTGCCACTTTCCTTCCTGTCTCTTTTTCTTTTTCTTTTGGCAAAAGATAGGTTGACATCCAGATGAATGCCTTTGGGTAGAAAGGGCAGTGTTGGGGGCAGTTCTGTCTGACAGGCAAGGTATGGTAGGCAAGGGAAGGGCTGAGAAATGGGACCCTTGTGTATAGGTGGTGGCGATGGGTGGGCACGACCTACCATCCACGGTGACTTGGCAGGAGCACTCAGCCTGGCCAGCGTCATTCTTGGCTACACACTTGTATAAGCCTCTGTCCTCAGGCAGTGCCTTCTTGATGGAGATGGAGCAGAGTGAGCCTGGGGAGGAAGAAGCATTGTTGAGTGAACCAGGTGTGGTCCTAGTACCTGCCCTGGCATCTGGAGCACAGCAGGTGAGTGTTATTCACATGGGCAGCCTCTGGGAGCCCAGCAGCCAGAAGCCCTGTGGGAACCAACCCCCTCTCCTCACCAAAGCCAGGGCACTTTCTGCTTATAACCCATGTCCAAAATAACTGATCCCTAAATATGTTCCTTCTTGATACCTCCTCCCCCACTCCAAAGAGTCCTCTTGTGGGGACATAATAGAAAGCTGCAAAAGAAGGGAGAGAAATAGCCTCTGCTTTTGGAGACCATCCAATACAACAGAAGGAGGTGCATACAGGCCCTCACCCTGGCTGTCACCAAGAGAGAAAAGGAGTCTGGCACAGGGTTACGGACCTGTGTTAGGAACAGTGACAGGTGAGGGGGACCCTCTCTGGTTACAGCAGTGATGCTGTGACTGCATGCTGGAAAAGGGAGCTTTGAGCAAAGAAGCAGGTAGAGGAGGCTAGGAGCCCTTGTCCAGGAGAGGCACGAATCTATTGGAAGATCTGTTGGGAGGCAGTGACTACAGCCAAGGCCCCAGGAGCTGACTTTTTAGAAAGAGTGTCTGAGCTGGAGAACCATGGCCAATGAGGGGTACTGGGCCTGTGGTGGGGCCCTGGGCCTGTGGAGGGGCCCTCTGGGGCTGCCTCCCTTCAGAGTTGGGTCTTCTGGTTGCTCCAGAGAGAAGCAGGGATGGTCTTCCCTCTCCATGAACTCTCCCTTGGCCTGCCTTCATCCCCAGACCCATCTTCTGGCCTGGTTTGGGAAAGGAGGTGTCAGCTAGGCACACACAGGAATCTGGGGTCTAGTCCTGGCCCATCCCAGCTCTCTCATCCCAGGGCTGATTACTTCTCCTCTGGGGCCCCTCTTGGGGAAGTTTCCTCAGGGTGTGGAGAGAGGCCTGCTGGACCAGGCAGAAGGGCAGCAGTCCCTAGTTCTTGCTTCAGATGCACAGACAAACCAACAGCAGGGCATCCTGCTCAAAGCTGCCCCTGTCGTCAGGGCAGCAGCCGTCACACAGGAGGACAGAGCCAGGGCCATGTGCAACCTGCCACCTGGAGCTCCCATCTCACCTCCCACAAGCTGCTGGCACTGGGAGGGAAGAGCTGGGTACATTCTGGGTGGACACCAACTACTGTCCCTGCCCCCCCATTACACAAATGCACAGCCTTGACCAGCAAATACAAGATTAGAAAGAGGAAGGATGACATCAGTTCTGCCCAAAAAACCTCACTAAGCCTAGAAAAGGAAGTGAGGGTGTAATATTCCCCTTTACTCCCTGCCACCTGGGTAATGCTTTAAACAGAGAAACCATCCTATAAACCACCTGGGGCAAGAGGGCTGATCTGCACTGCACTCGCAACCTCCTATACCCTTATACAGACCCCAACCCTCGGGAAGGCTTCCCTCAATTCTCTTCCCTTTGTGGTTGGGAGACAGAATTTGCAGAAACTGTAATGGAGAGGATTTAGGCTGGATTTTTAGGAAGTTCTGTCATAAGAGTAAGAATTGTGATGTGCGGGAATGAGGATAACCATGTCCTGGAGAGAGAACTTTCCATTCATCTGGGTGGGCAGGAGAATGTCGAGATGACCTCTATCACCAACTAGAGGGCTCAGAGGCTTAGCAGAGACCAATCCCATATTGAAATTTTCCCTCAAGTCAGGGTGGGGCTAAGGCTTTGGGAACATATATCCCACCCCCAAGGCACATCCTGTTCAAATCCTTGATTTTCTTTCAGTTTCAGTCCCTCAGCTGCCTTGAGCCTTAAGTCAAAATGATACAAGCTGCAAAGACAGTGCACAGAGAGTAGCAGGGTATGTGGACCTGGCCCCCACACTCTCAGCCAGGGCAAGGCACAGGACGGGCAGCTTTTCCAACCTGCCCAGAGCCGGGACCCCTGGCCATGTGCATGGGCTTGGGGAGGCCCCCCTGGCAGGCTTGCAGGCTTGGCTACCCCAGCTGAAGAATCTGGTATTTCCTGTAGGACAGTTCATTCTTGACCTCCAGAAGAAAAACTGTTTCCCAGAGGTTTTTTTTGAGAAGTCTCATCCTGGCGGGGAGTTTTGAGAGGGAGGTGAGGGGGATGGGAGAGGTCAGCAGCACTGCAGAGCTCCGCCTGGGAGAGCCCCTCAGGGCTGTGGTGGAGGAAGTGCTCCTGGGTCTGAAGCTCCCCCAGCTCTCCTTTTCTGAGTTGGGGGCAGAGGGGCGGAAGGGGATGTGGATGGAGGGAGGGAGCTTCCTGGACGTTCTGTTTCCGTGCTGCCTCAGTCAGCCTGACCCAGTCCACCTGGCAAGCCCAGACAGTACCACACATCTCCAGGTCACCCCCGCAGGCATGGTGCCCTCCTTGTTCCCCCTAAGCCTCCAGGCCTCGGCAGACCTCTTCTGTGCTCCCAACTTTGAGCTCCTCCATGTCAAAGCCCCGCTCACAGGGCCACAGCTGACTTGCACGCCTGCATCCCACACCAGCTCTCGGAGGGCAGTGACCCTGTCTATCACCAGTGTTTTTCCTGAGCCTGGAATGCAGTCACAGTAAAACATATTTGTCATTCTGAGACAGATGAAGGCATATTTCTGTAACAGGTGATCTGGTAGGATCTATGTAAGAAAAGGTCACAAACACTTAATCAAATATAACTTCCTGCTGAAAAAGATAATATATAGTTTCAGAAAAAAGAAAATTCATAGTTCTTCAAGAGGATTATGCACACAACGAAAGGGGCTAGAATAATGCCACACTCATCATACATGCTGCATAAATCCACTTTTCATAGGATAAACTTACCTGGGTTTTTAAAAAGCCTTTGCAAAATTCTACCCTGAAGGCAATTAAAAATGAATTACCTATTCACAACAGCAACAAAAATGAATCCTCATGGTTAGACTGGGAAAAGTTTTGCAGGGGGAGGAGCCTAGCCTGGACACAGGAAACAAAGCAAAATGATAAAGCCCTTCTCAGGCCACCACAGAGCTCCCCTCAGCTCCTGGGGCCAACCGCCTCCCACCCCTCAGCAGAGGCAGGTGTAGGAAGGGCTGGGGAAAGACTTGGGGGCCTAGCTGCCCACGGCAGAGGGCAGGTCCAGCTGGTAGTAACTCTGAACCCCATCAGCCCTGCAGCTCTAGGGGTGCAGGAAGAGGAAGGAGACCTCCATGTGTCTGTGTCCTGCCAAGAGTCAACTAGCGGTCAACTCCAGCCCATGACTCCCATACTGCTTCTGCTCTCCTCAGCATGAAAGGGGGTTAACTAAACGGGGTGATGTAATCCTGTTTGTGGGGGTCTGTGGGCTATGACCCCTATCTAAGCTACAAACATCAGAGAAGTCCCCTATAAACAGAGCTACCACTAGCAGCTGGTGCACGCAGATACACAGGTTGATGGGGAGGGGACAGTGCAAGAATCTCATGGCCAAAGGTGAGTGACAACAGGAAGGCCTCCTGGAGGAAGTGAATCTTGTTTGTAGCAGAGCTGACAAGATGGGGATTAGTGCAGCGGAGCAAGAAGGGCTGCAAGTCAGGAAGCTGGGGGCAGGGCAGATGCTGAGCTGCATGTGAAGGATGCAGGATGGCTGGCCAGCAAGCCACTCCCTCACCTTCCCCTATAAACCCCCTCCAACCACCAGCTTCTTTATTCCCACTGACACTACCACTGTGACCCCAGCCACTCGGACACCCACACTTAGTGGTCATCTGTTTCTTCATCTTCTTCACCTACCCACAACCCTTATCCTGCCCTTCGCAGCCAGGCAACAGATGCTATTACTTCTGTCCTTGCTTCTTGAACTGGTCATTCCCTGTCTGTGCTCCTGGCTACTGTGCTAGTCTAGGCTTCACTGTCTTCCTCCCTGACCTCTTCAGTGGGCTCTGTATTTCTCTTCTGGGCACAGACTCCACCAAAATCCCTAAACTGCGCTTCATGTACAGTGCTTGTCATTCCAAAATCTTGCATGATTCCCTACTGCCTTTAGACTGTAGTTCCTTGGCAGGAGATAGGATGAAACTGGGGCCATGCCGTCCTCTCCAGCCCAGAACAAGCTGTTAGCAGGATGCCTCTGCTGCTGTGGGCCCCTGCCTGGAAGCCCATCCCCTCTGGCCTGCCTTCAGGACTTAGATCAAAGTCCAGCACTCAGCTCCCTCTCTTCCCACTTCCAGCAGCTCCTCCCGACACACTCATAGCACTTGTCAGCACTTGGCTCTAACAGTTTTACCACTGTAAGTGTGTCTTCTCTTTCCAGATCTATTGAGAGAAGACCCACTCCACCTCTCAGATTGCTCTAATCCCTGCGGAGGGACCTGCTCAAGTGGTGACAGATAGACAAGGCCTTAAGATAAGCTTTCTCCTTAACAATACACCAGGCTCTTGAAGTCTTGGTGAGTGAAGAGACAGAAGGTAGGGCTAATTTTTTGAGACAATGCACTCTCCTGTATGGAAGCAAGACAGGCTCATTTCAAGGTCTGCTTCCACCACTGCAGGAAAAATACCAGAAACCTGGCAAGGCTGGTGGCACCATCAGTGTTTCAACCTTTGGACAACTGTTAACAAGATCGAGGAGTAAACAGTCATTAGTATCTTCTGTTGATAGACAGATTCTCAGCTGCCACCAGTATTCTCATAGAATAATAGGAATTAACTAAGAAGTCATATAGCACAGTGGTCTAGGCAAGGGAACTTAGCCACCTGAGTTAAATCCTAGCTGTTACCCCCAGTACCTTCCATTTGGCAAGGTTAGGTGAACAGCATAGTTGTCACTGGGAGGATTAAATGGGTGAAAAGTTTAAGATGCCTAAGATAGTGTCTAGCATGTAGTGTTCAACAGATGTCAGCTATTCTTTAAACAAAAATCTAAAATATTTAGAAGCTGTCTTACAGTGTGATTTGGGGCTCTCTCTGGAATCCCTTCCCACTGCTCCTGGTCTCTCTCCTCTCTGTGTGCAGCCTTTCTTGGATCATTTCTTCTGCTGCTGCTCTAGATCTGAATTGTTCCCTCCGGGACAGTTTCCATGGGAAGGGAGGCTGGAGTGGCTAAGATCTCTAGGCTCTTTACAACTCAGGGACCAGCAGGGAAAACATACTCCAGGCACCCAGGGCGCAAGAAGACCGTTGGCTCAGAAGGGTTTCTGATACCAGGCCTGGGGTCTTCCTTGCATCACTTAGTTGAGTGAATTGTTTGTAAGTAGCTGCTGAGGGCTCTGGGTCTAAACCCCATGCAAGCCCAAGAGCAACTGCCTCCAGTGGACTTAACCTCAGTTTTCCTGAGGCTGGAGCAGCCATAGACCTCCCATTGTGCAGGCCTGTGTGGCTGCACATGTCCTGAAGATGGTGGATGCCACCCTGCATCCTGCTCCAAGAGATCACCACAGGGCGACCTGGGAAATGCTCCCAGTCAAGGTTGCTGATCAGTTTTACCAAGAATTTTCCAAGTGGGAGAGCCCCACAGGGGTGGCAGGACAGGCTGTGGCATCCACTCCTCTGGACATCTCACCCCAGCCCAATAATCTCATCTCGCCCCCTCAGGGGAGGGGGGCTGAGTCAGCAGACGTGAGGGATGGAGGATTTGACTTCTGGAGGACCCTGCCAATCTGAAGACATCCACATGGAAAAGTTACTGCGTCAACACATTAGCAGAAACTAACACACTTTTCTCTCTGCCAGCCAGTGTCCCCTTCACTTCTTCAGCACTGAGATCCAACATGCTCAGCGGCTCCAGATGTGCTGTCCAAGATGTAGAGGGAAGACAGGCCCTTACTGGGAGCTGAGAGGGATTCTGCCATCTTCAAATGCTCCATTCCCGCTTGTGAGGGGAAGGCAGGCAGCGTTAGAAGGTGAAGGAGGGAGTGGGGAGAGTGCTGCCAGGGGACAGTGAGGGGAGCTGCCCATGGGGAGAGCACTCTGACGCCCCAGCTGACTCAGATTTGACAGGACCTGTCCACTCCAGCCTCTTCTGTGGCTGCCCTCTGCCCCTCGAGGGTGAAATGTCACTTCCTGGGGGCTTCTTTGTACCCTGCCCTGGCTAGGGCCACCAGCATCAGCTGGACAGGACTTTTAGCACAGGCAGGACTCTATTCTACCCTGGCAACCTATCCCTCCGCGGGCCACCAGAGTGGGGTGTAGAGGTTGGCTGGCTTTGGAGCTCCCACCTAGACTTGGGATTTACAAAAGCACTTCAAACCAAATTGAGGGTCCAGAGAAAATACTCTTGTGTCACCCCCATCTCTTCTCCAAGTATAAACTGGCCCATCTGAAAACTGCAGACCCCAAAAGTCCACACAGATGGAAGGATTTGGGGCCTCCCTCCTCTTCCCACCATCCAAGAATGTGAAATACCAGCAAACACAAGTCTCATCCAAATTAGGAAGCGAGCAGCTCTGTCTGCCCGTGAGTGTGTGCTGTAGGGTCTGTTTTAGGATGTTGGCTTTCCCCACAGATCCCTTCAAACCCACAATGCTATCAAGACTTAAGTTATTGTTGACCCCAACTCAGAGCTCCGTGCCACCTGATCACTGTTCACCCTTCCCCAAACCCAAGACGCTGCTCTGAACAGCTCCTCACTCAGAGCTCCTCCTGGCTCCAGCCTCCCTGTCACCCACTTCCAAGCCTGTGAACAGAGCCCTCTCCATGCCGGAGCTGGGAATCAACTCAGGCTCAGGTCTCCTCTGGGGAGCCACAGGTAGGGGTACCATGAGAGGGCTCTGCCAGACACACACCGAGATGTGGGCACGTGCCACAAAGACCAGGATCCCAGCCCTCAGCCCCAGCCATGGTGTATGTACCCAGGGATCCTAAGCAGGGGACCTGTCCTATCCTTGAGTGAGCAGGAGACAGGGGCCCGGCACTCCCACCCAGGCTATGGGCTGCTAACAGGGGCAGTGAGACCAAGGCTCCATGGGCTAGCAGTGGCCCTGGTACAGAGGCCCCTTCTTCCCCATCCCCCATGCTCATTTACCTTCTTGGGAGAGGGTGATGAACTTGGTGGTCTTGAGGGTCTTTCCATTCAGCATCCAGGTGATGGTGGCTAGAGGGTCAGAAGACACCTGGCACTGGAGCAGCAGCTTCTCGCCCTCTGCCACACGAGCATCTTGCAGTTTCTTCTGGAAGGTTGGGGCTTTTCCCTGGCTCTCTGACCTTTTTTCATTATCTGTGGTCCCTATGTGCCCTCTATTGCAGTTCACATCATTCTTAACATCTTTCTTGAGTTCTTCTTTGCTAGTGGACATCAGGGTCTCATCAGGCTTGGCATTGCCCATGGGCTTTGCAGTCTCAGCAGGCATAGCATTGCCCATGGGCTTTGGGGTCTCGGCAGGCTTGGCATTGCCCGTGGGCTTCGGGGTCTCAGCAGGCATGGCATTGCCCATGGGCTTCAGGGTCTCAGCAGGCTTGGCATTGCCTGTGGCCTTCGGGGTCTCGGCAGGCTTGACGTTGCCTGCAGGTTTCAGGGGCCCTGAAGGCTGTGCATTGCTCAGGGGCTTGGAGCTTCCCACTGCCTTGGCATTCAAGGTCTCAGCACTGCTGCCGCCATTCTCTGTTGGTAATTTCTTCTTGCCACCCAGCACTGACCGAAAATCCGGGGTGGCAGATTTTGGCGGTGGCACCTTCTCAGGCACAGGGGCCTTGGGAGTCCCCTTCTTGGCCAGGACGGAGCGGAAATCGACCTGCTGGGGACTGTGCACCTTCCTCTCTTCCTCGGACACAGTCTTTGGCTTCACTTGCCGCTGCAGGTTGGCACGGAAATCCATCTGCTCGGCTGGGATCTCCTTCAGGTCGTCTTCTGATAGGGTCTTGGTACTCACCTTCTTCCCCAGGAGGTCTCGGAAGTCCAGCTGCTCCACCTCCTGCTGGCGGATCGCCTCCTCAGTGTGCTGCCTCGTCTCCACTCGCCTCTTCAGCACCCCTCGCACGCCCTCGCTGTCTTCCTCCTCTGGCCAACCCTGCCCTCTTGCTGGCCAGCCAGGCCTCAGGGTCCCATAGTGGTCACCACCACCACTATCGGCACCAACTCCTCCACCACAGAGGCCCTCACAGCTGGCAGGCTCCCTCCCCCTGCAGCCAGTGAAGGGAAAAAGGAAAGTAGCAGGAGGAAAAGGGGCTGGGTAAGAAAGAAACGTCAGGGGAGAGCAAATCCCTGAGGCTGGGAGGGTAGAGGGGAGCGGGAAGGGGGGGGCCCAGCCAGGCTGTGTTTATAGAAGGGAACATTGGTGAGAGGCGCTCGCTTGCTTAGTTGGTTTATTATATCGGTAATGACTTCAGTAGCCTTATAAGGGTGTGTACAAAAAAAAAATCACCCCCTCCTTCCACTGCTCTCCCTCCCTCATTCCTCTTCCAATCTCTCCCTTCGGGCTTTGGCAGCCTCATCTGCAGGACACAAACAATCTAGGGCTGCTGGGCTGGGGTTGTGAGGGCCAGGAGGAAGGTGGGGATGGGGGCACGGCCGGGTGGGGGAGCTTCTGGGGGCACTTACCTCGGGAGGGCTTTGGCAGGGCTGTTCTGTAGCATTAGTGACACCTGGCAACTGCATTCGCCAACCCGGTTCCTGAGGAATTCCAAAGATCAATAAAGATTGAGAGGCACTCTGGGCAAAGGGCCTGTTCAGTGTGGACTTGATCCCAGGCTGCTGGCCACCGGGGAAGATGGAAGTCGTCAGCTTGGCTGTGACATTCACCCCAGACTTAGATTTAGGGCAGGACCCTCTCACTCTGTGGTCACCCTTTATTTTCTCAGCTCTTTTTAAAAAGAAGAAGAAAAAAGAATCTCTGGACAACCAATAAAGCAGGCATCCAGAAGTAGGAACACTTTTCTGTAAGTATATAATCAATCAATCAACCAATCAACCAACCAATAAAAGGGGAAGGAGAAAGGCTAATCCTGCTGGGGACTGTGATGGAGCAGCTACAGCTAGACAGATAGGCTCTGGTGGTGGCCCTGACCAGTGACCTTGACTGACTCCATGCTCCCTTAACACAGAGGTAGTTCCTTTGCCTCTCCTGCACAGGAATGGAAGCACCCTCAACACGCACTCATTATAATGCTCTGAGATCAGAACTTTCTGTGTTAAAAAACTAACAAGTGTTTTCCCACATGAGTGGCCCTTTCTCTTCTTCCTTCAGGTGGGGAGGGCTCTGGATTCTTCATGCCCATAAACCTGCTCAGTCTCCTGCTGGTGCACAGAAGCTCAGGCCCTCTGCTCAGGAAGGGGCTGTACCTTGCCTGGCTGCAGCACAGTGGATTCTCAGCAGATCGTCCCTCCAACCCCATAAGGCTGCCACCTGCTGGCATTTCTGAGCTCTGACCAGCCAAGAAGATACTGCTCAGGCAAGGGGAAGGGGTGGGGGCAGGTCTGCTACCCAGAGGTGAACTTGTGATGGTTATAACAACTGCATTTCATACAGCACCCTCCAGCTTTCATGACACCCACTCCCAGTTCTTTCTTGATATCCACAGCATGTCAGAGAGGTATAGAGTACTGCCATGCCCAATTTAAAGATAAGGAAAGGGGGCTCTGGGGTGGGACCCTCAGGGTCTCTGACAACAGTGCTACCACTCATGCTGCTGGAAGTGCTATCTCACTAGCACTCAGACCCAACGGCAGATGTGCCAAGCTCTGTAACAGATTCTTTACATGAGCCATCTCATTTAATCTTAGGACAGCTCTGTGAGATTAGAGTTAACACTGTTTTTGTAAGGTAAAAAAAAAAATGAGGCTTATATAGGTGAAGTAGGCCGGGCGCAGTGGCTCACGCCTGTAATCCCAACACTTTGGGAGGTTGAAGTGGGAGGACTGCTTGAGCTCATGAGTTTGACACCAGTCTGGGAAACACAGGAAAAACCCACCTCTATTAAAAAATAATAATACTAAAGGTCAAGGTTAAATACTTTGCCTAAATTCACAGAGCTTGCTAGTGGGAGGAGGGGTTGGGACCTGTGACCCTGTGACCTTTGCACCCCACCCTACTGTGCTTATGAGTACAAATCTGATCTGGGATATCCGTGTGTCCATGCACATATGTATGTATCAACCATTCACGTGATGCACACATACACTGGTCTAGCTGGTGGGCACCTGTACCTACAGGTACGTGTTTGGGAATATGTGCACACATGAGTTATACCCGTGTGGACAGGCATCTGAGCATGCATTCTTGTACATTCTGCTGGCATGTGGGGGTCTCCCGCTCACTCTTCCTGGCCTCCCTCCCAGTGCATGGACACTGGCAGCCCATGGCCTGGCACAGGATTCTCAGGGGCTCTGGGGCACTGCCCACCCTTGGGTGCTGGCACTCATTTAAAGCAAGGAGAAGTCAATCGTTGCTATTGTCCAGCTCTCCTATCACCTGCTGGGATCCCCTACTTTGTCCTTCTCCCCAGTTCCCTCATGCTGTTCAGGCTGTGCTGGTGCAGGTGCCTTCCTGGCTGCCTTAGCTCTTTCACTCCCCTCTCCTCCCCGGCCATGCCTCCCATAACCTGTCCTCTCCCAGCCACCCTTCCCAACACCCAGGCTCTCAGAGGGCACAGATTCAAGGTGGAGGGAGTCTCATGTCTGGAGAATTTTGAGTTCAGGGTGTTCCTTTGCTCAACAAACAGCAATTAGAAACCTCATGGGTGCCAGGCCCTGGGAAGACTAAGAGGTCCTCAGTGCACCCTGGGCTCTCAACACTCAAAAATGCTTATGGGCTTCGGGTGAGCTTGCAGAATAGCCATGTGAGGTCACCCTGCTTCTGCCAGGCTGCTGGCCAGTGTCAGGCCACTCTTTTCCTACTTTTAAGCACAGCCTTGTAGTGCCTGGGTTGACATGCAGCAGGAAGATGAGAGCCCAAGGGCTGTGTTTGCCTGGCAGCCCTTTCAGCATCTCCTCAGTGGAGTTTCCTCCTATCACCAGTAGAACATAGCCCAGATGCAAACATCAGGAGCAGACATTGCCCAGATGGCTGCTCTACCCCAGCTGGACTCCTTAGAGGCTTTGGCGGTAGTCAGCCCTGTGCCCTAAGCTGGAGTAAGCCATCTCTCCCCATTGTAAGGGCAGGTAGGGGCTTCTATCACTTTCCATGACCTGTGCTCAAGGTGGGGAGCACAGACTCAGATAAGTCTCTCGAGGGCTCCTGCCTAATCCACCCCTGGGCCTTACCCTGTAGCACCTAGCAGTCTAAGGGGTCAGAAGAAGGTGGAGGACTTGGGATACCAAGGCTGACCCATTAAGTGGATCATCTGGTGGTGGGGGTGATCTAGTGGTAACTGTTCCTACAGCCACACATTTAAATCTCTGCTGGGCCTTTAAGGCAAACCATGGGTTCATTTGCAGCCTATAAAGTTCATAGTGGCCTTCTGCTTGGGACCCACATGTCAGATCACCTAACCTGCTGGAACAGGGTCTTGGGGCTATCTTTGACATCTGCACACACCCAGTTACAAAATCAGGGCTGGCGCTGAAGATTAGGCCCCATCCCAGGAACTGTCACAGAGCACACAGGGTTATCATCCTATATGCTGAACCTTTCACAGAGTCCTTTTGCCTCTGCTTACTAAGCCCTGAATAAGAGCCCTGCTCTTTGGTTATGAAGCCTTAGATTCTGTCCTACCCTGAATCATTTACCTCTTGGATGGGTTTTATATGTAAAAATCAGTTTAAAGAACTAATTTCCTGGCAAGTATCAATTTTTTCAAGTATTACAGCTGGAATTTTGAGCTTTTTGTCATTTCCCCTTTTGGTACAGTAGACAAGAGCTAGGAAGGGAAGAGAGTCAGAAACTACTCACCCATACCTGCCTTACAACCCTAGTAGGGACCGGTAGGATCTGCCTACCCCACTGCCGCTGCACACTGGACCCCCAGCTTCCTCCCAGCCATCCAGTCGTTTCCCTCAAAAGGCACCCTGCCCTGGGTCTATGTTGTTGGAGAAGCGAGGTCTCTGGCAGGCCTGCCACATACCTCAGGAAACTCTCCACTGATTTGCTGCTCCTCAGCTGGGGACAAAGCTAAGGCCAAGGCTGTGGCCTCCCAAAGGAATGAAGAGGCTGGACTTTGGGGAAGAAAAAGAGGCAAAGGCTGCACAGGTGGAGGATCTAGTGTGGTTTCCCAGGTCCTTCCAGTTCCCTATGCACTTGAGAGAAACTCCTCATGCAGAGCCATAAGGGATGGAAGAGCATCTGATTTAAGTCAAAAAATGAGGACTTGAACTTGGGCTCTGTTAAAGTAAAAAAATGAGGACTTGAACTTGGCCACTTTTGGGTGGCCACGAGCAAGTCCATGACCCTGAGACCTCAGTTTCCCCCATTATTAAATGACGACGAGGCTAGATAACTTCTGAAGCCCCTTCCAGCTGGGACAGTCTAAATTTTATGACTGTCCCCAGCTGGCCCCAGACAGTCTGCCCACTGACCTCCTGGTGCACGCCTCCTCTCTGGCCTGGCAAACTTCCCACAGCCTTTTGCTTGGCTCTGCCCCCACCCCACCCTTTCTTGCTTGGCCTACTCAGCAGCTAAGACTTATCACATTGGCCAAGACTCAGCCTTCCTTTCCCATCAAAATCCCACAACCAGCTCATCGCCTATAGGATGTCTGGCTTGAGTAACATAAGTATTATCTCAAAGTGCTACTCCTTCTATACAGACAAGATCATCACCAGGTATTTTCACACATCACCAGTTTCCATTCTTTGTACTGACCTAGGGAGTAAGGGTGCACCTTCTCTCCATTTTGGAGTAATAACCAGTTCAAGCATAAGGCAAAGGCAGTTGATGTGTTCTGAGCATACTGCTAATAATAGTAGGGTGACCAGCAGCTCACAAGCATCCCATCAGCTGACCACAATAGGTATGTCATTGAGCTCAGCTGAGATTAGCCTTGCCTAAATCAGCAGAACTTTCTAGGAGACCCAAAGATTCCTAAGAAATAATAAAACTGCTTTTAAAAAAAAACTAGCTATTTTTAATTAAGAATTTGGGTGGTTTGTTATGCAGCAAAAGATAACTGATACAAGCATAAAGCACAGGTCACAAAGGACCTAAGGGGATGGGGTACGTATCAGGTCTTACAGCAGCCTTGGCATTTAGCTCGAGCCTGTTTGTAGCTCAGAGCTGTGAACATAATGGACTCAGTATGGGGAGATGGTAAAGTACAGGAGAGAAAGCCCCTTGCAAAGTGGTCAAGCACCCAGGCCAGGACAGCTCTCACAATCCTCAGGATGTGGCACGACCTCCTATTTGTAGAATAGGTGAGAGGCAGACAAATGCTCTCCTTCGATGCTTACACCAACCCCAGGATCCGCAGAAGGCATCCTGTCTCCATTAGTCCATGGTTGGCATATAATTTTAAGAGACGGAGCATTTTCAAGGTAAAAGAGCATTTCTGAAGCACATTCCTTTAATAAATAGCTACCAAATGTGGACTATAGGCCAGACACCATTCTAGGCCTGGGAATGTAGCAGTGTGCTTCATGGAGCTGACCTTCCCGTGTCACCTAGCAAGACCTTGAAAAGGTGAGAAAAAAGTAATACTTTCCCCACTGAAAAGCTGACTTCTTGTGGTGGTTTAAAAAGGTCTGCAAATTCTTCTAAGAGGTGGAACTGAATTTACCTCCCCTTGAGAAGGGGCTGTACTTAGGGACTCACTCTAACAAAGTCAGAAGTGATGGTGTGTGGCTTCCAAGAGTAGGTCTTAGAAGACGCTGCAAGCTCCGAGCTGGGCTCCCTCTTGGATCACTAGTTCTGGGGAAGCCAGCTGCCAGGCAGTAAAGACACTCAAGCAGCCCCACGGAGAGGTCCACAGGGCAAGGAGCTGAGTCCTCCCACTAACAGCCAGTGAGGAGCTGAGACCCCCTCACCAATGCCCAGCAACAGCCTGTGAGGAGCCGAGTCCCCCCCACCAACAATCGGTGAGGAGCGGAGTCCTCCCACCAACAGCCAGTGAGGAGCCAAGTCCTCCAGCCCCACAACCACCATGAGGAGCTGAGGCCCCCCTGCCAACAGCCAGTGAGGAGCCGAGCCCCCCGCTCCCCACTCGCCAACAGCCAGTGAGGAGCCGAGCCCTCCTGCCACAGTCATGGGAGTGAACCTTGGAAGCGGGTCCTCCAATGTCAGTCAAGCCTTCAGAGACTGAAGCCCCTGCTGAAAGCTTGACTGCAACTTCAAAATTATCCAGCTAAGCTGCTTCCAAATTCCCAGCTGGGAGATGATAAATGTCGTTCCAAGCTTCAGGGTAAGATTCAGGGTAATTTGTTACACAGCAATAGGTAACACACACAGTCCCTCTATCCCCCTGCTTTTCAACTTTAATCCATTCCTCCTTCCTTCATACTCACCATACACCACATAACAGGGGAACAAGGATGTAACAAGACAGAGGATTCTGGGGAACTGAGCTCAAAAGGAAAGATTCTCAATGGACACTTGCTATACTGAAGTAGAAGAAGCAAAAGCTTGTGAGCAGTACCGAGCCTGCACTTGCTTTACCTGGAAGTCCAAGCCCCACATGGGTTTGTGCTGCTTCTGGCTTCTCAGACCCGGGTCAAGGGAGCTAGGAATTTGGAGGGAAGGGTTAAGGGAGGCTGGCAGGACATGCAGACTCACTTGAGCAGGATCTCATATCGGCCGGCATGCCAGGGCTGCACGTTCTTTAGAACCAGGGTGAACACATCCTCATTCTGAAGCACCTCGAAGTGGCCAGTGTCTTTGGAGAGGGCTTTGCCATCTCGCAGCCAGTGCACGGTAGGAAAGGGGTCACCAGCTATGGCGCAGGAGATGAGGACACTCTGGCCCAGGGAGGCTGTCACCGAGCGAGGCTTACTGATGAACCAGGGCTGGGTGCCATCGTGAGGCTCTGGAAGGTGGCAAAGGGCAGAGCTAAACAGAGAGGCCCCTCAGCAGGCAGTGTTCACTCAATTCTCCATGGTGGTGAAGGGTGGGAAGATAGCATGTCGCCCAAGTAACAGCTTGTCCAGAAATCACTGCGATTGGATACACAAATGCAGCACATCCTTCTCGTTGCAAATCCATCTTGGATACACTCTCAGAGGATAATATTAACATGACTGTATATCCAAAGTAAGGAGAGGTAGCCAGGTAAGGGGCACTGAGCCAAGTGCTAATGTTCTACATCCCATGTGTGTGATTAAGGGTTGCCACTCACTTCATGTGTGCCTAACTTGCCTCTCCTCTTAAATATATTATCTAATGGCAAGGACCCTGTTAAGTCCATAACTCACCTCAAAAGCTATTGCTGCCAGATTGTTAAGTGTACTAAGATTTCCCTCTTAGTGCTCTATGCAGCCTGGCATCAGTAACCCAGAGAGGGCAGGGACTTAAGAAAGCTGGGAAGGGCAGCCCCACTCCGCCAGAGCTTGTGATGTTGGACAGGGAGATGGCCTCTGGGGCTGGGGTGGGACTGAGGGAGCAGAGGGTCCCCAGCACAGTGGGAACAGAGTAGGCTCATGTGATTTCCTTGCCTCCAAATCACTTTTGGAGAGGCTGCAGCCACACCTCCTTCCCACTTGCACTGAGCGGGTCAGCCTCACCTTGTACCGTGAGCACGGCCTCAGTGCGGACCTCTCCAGCGCTGTTCCAGGCCTCGCAGGTGTATGTGCCTGTGTCCTCCGGGAACACTTCCTGGATACAAAGGCTGTGCTGAGTGCCTCTTTGTTCAAAGTGGAAGTCCTCTGACTCTTGGATCTCATTCCCGTTGTGCAGCCAGATGACTTCAGCGGGTGGATTCCCTGAACCAGGAGGAGGGGAAGGGGGACTGGTTAGGGGAATAGGTCCTATCCCTAACAGGAAGGACTGGTCCTTCCCTGGCCATGCAGCAACTCTGCACTTAATACAGTGATACTGCATGAAACACTCCCACAACTCTCTATGCTTCACCTTTGCCATCCGTAAAATAGGAATTCTAACAGGATCTACCTCATGCGTTTCTTGGGAGGACAAAATGAGTCAATCAAACCTCCCTTAGCAGCCCATTAGGACAGCAGATTAGAGCATCTGGCACAAAGGAAACACTCCATACATGTTCATCAGAATTATTTAACATAAGATTTGGGGAAAATACTAAGAACCCAGACACAAAAATATGATTTCAGAGATGAAACAAAAAAGTTTCATCATCAGGAAGAATAGTTTTTAAAATCAGAATTCAAGCTGCTTGATAATCCTAAGTGGTAACTGGACTCCTGGGTCGAAACTGAATGTGTTTTCTGCTCTGCAGTGCTTCACATGGTGCACCCAGATCTAGGCAATGGTACCTCCCTTGCAAATTTTCAGCAGAAAGAGACCTCAGGTAGCATTTCATTTTGCTATTGCACAAATGTCACCCCAGGGTAAAGACAGGCACCAGCTTGAGCACGATTTCCAAACATGGCTCTTGGTGAATAGCATTTTCAGTTTTTACTAGTCTACTTTTCTGAGCAGTTTCTAGGGATTTGTTGGAGCATAAAACCATGGGCGTCTATGAAGCTTTCCTCTGATGTAAGAGCTGAGCCATTAGGCTCTACTTTAGAGGAGCAAGGACCCTGAAGGAGGCCACTGAGGCAGGCTGTATGCTACCAGGCCCTGGAGAGGTTCAGGAGAGCACATGGCATGTCTGCCAAGGATTAGACATCAAATGCCTAGAGGGCAGGTGCAGAGCACATCCAATCTCTTTCAACTCAAGGACTCAGTGTGCAGCATAGTGAGTGTGGACAGGGGAGGGGACCTAGCCCTCTGCCTAGGACCACCAAAGGATGGCCTGCAGGAGCAGGGAGTCCATCTGAGCATCCCTAAAAGGGCAGGTACACAGGTTCTCTGACAGCCCATCTTTTCTGCTTATGCAGCTCAAGGGGGACTAAAAAACCAGGAAAGCGACCTTCAGACTGTCAAAGGCACTGATCAGTGGCCAACTACTGCTTATGTACTCAATGGAAAACTCTGGCTCCTCAGCCATGAGCGCTGTGTCAGGATCTTCTCTGGGCTTCTCTCACTCACCTCTAGCAAGCACTGTGATATCTCAGACCAGGATACGAACCACTTGCTCTTGTTTCCCTGACTCTGTTTTAGAAGAACCTCTGCTCTATCCTTTCACCTTAAAAATCTGACTAGAGCAACTGAGAACATCTTCTGAGATTTGAGTTCTCACATAATTTGGTTTTGTCTTCAAAACTTTCCAGCTACACTGGCCATACTATATTTTCAAATTAATCTCTCACTGCACTAGCTATACGGCCATCTCCTTTCTCTGGACCATTTAATCATGAATCCAGAAAATCCTACCCAGAGAAGGCAGAAAAGAGAGGACAAGAGTCGCCATTTCTTTGGGTCCATCGCCTGATAGTCCCATCGGATTTTCTGGTGGATCAACGATCTGAGCAGGTCCTTGAGGAACAATACCCATCGCAACCAAGACCAATTTCATGTTAATCCCTGAACAAGAGCTGCAGAGACAGACCTGACACTTGGACTGTCATAGTGACCTGGCTTCCATCCATGACTTTGAGATCAGAGAGGCCCTGCAGGAAGATGGGCGCTGTGGGCTTGCTGGGAGCCACAGGCAGAAGGTACTCACTCTTCCCGCTACTCTTCTTTTCTGTGTGGTAGAAAACCGAACATAGGGTGAACATTCATGCATTTATTCAACAAACACAGACTAAATGACCACTTGGTACATGACTGTGCTGATGGTCAGGTTTCACCAGAAGCTGGCAGCTAACAGAGAAAGAGCATTTGGAGTTCCCGGAGATCATTAGGAACAAGATGCCTCCCATTTCTCAGCTTGGCAATGATGATGTTCTTGCCTGACAGCCAGGAGTCAACAAGGAGTTCTCATGAGTTTGTGAGTTTTTAAAACATTTCATTTATTTTTCAAATAAATGATACTCTCACATGGCACAAAATTCAAAAGGTACCAAGGAGTATGAGTCTCCCTCCCACTCCATCCCCGGCCACCAATCACCTCTCCTCAGAGGCAACGTATTTTCAGTTTCTTGTTCATCTTGTCACAGATGATCTACATGTGTAACATATAGAAGAAAACAGGTATTTTCTTCTTAGAAAAGTAAATGAAAGCACATTACACAAAATGATTGGCATCTTTTTAACTTAACAATACATCTTGGTGTCTCTCATAAGACACAACTGAAGAGCTTCTTTATCATTTTCTATAATTATATGGTGCTCCATTCCCATCCTAGGAGGTTTTAAGCACCTCACGAAAGCCAAAGACACTACACTTATTAGAACAGCTAAAAATAAAAAGGCATCATATCCCAAGAATTGGTCTTGACAAGGATGTGGAGCAACTTGAAACTCTCACACATGACAGGTGACACAGACCCTTCTTGAAACAGTTTAGCAGTTTCTTAAAAAGTTAAACATATACTTCCCTTAGGATCTAGTCATCTACTCCTGGGTATGTCCCCGAGAGACACGCAAGCACATATCCATACAAAATCTTATACACAAACTTCCAGAGCAGCTTCATTGACAATAGCTGCAAACTAGAAATGACCCAAATGTCCATCAACAGGTGAGTAAACAAACAAATGGTGATATATCCACACAATGGAATACTACTCAGCAAAAGAAAAGATGAACTACTGAGGGCACTGCAACAAGGATGAATCTCACAATAATTATGTTGAATGAAAGAGACCAAGCTGTAGTCCCAGCTACTCGGGAGGCTGAGGTGGGAGGATCACTTGAGCCTGGAAGGTTGAGGCTGCAGTGAGCCATGATCACACCACTGCACTCCAGCCTGGGAGACAGAGCAAGACTCTGTCACACACACACACACACACACACACACACACACACACACGAAGAAACCAGTCAAGGAGAGAGTACATATTAGATGACTCCATTTCAATGAAATTCTAGAAAACGCAAAGTCCAAGGACAGAAAGCAGGTCAGCAGTGGCGTGGGACAGAGGATGTGGGTGTGGGATTATAAAGGTGCATGAGGAAACATTTGGGGGCAATGAGAAGTTCACTTTAAAAAATCATGGCAAAGGTTTCATGAGTGTGGACATTATGTGAAAACTTATCAAATTAAACACCTTAAGTATATGTAGTTTATTGTACATCAGTAACACCTCAATAAAAACTGGGAGAAAAAAATCAATTTCTCTGAGAGAGGGAGGGCATTGGCAAGTTGAGGAGGAGGGTGGAAGGCTGGCCGTTCACTCCCATCCAGTTTCTTGCGGAGGTTGGTGAGCAAACAGCCCTTCCTCATTCTTGGAATCCCTGCCTCCCGGGAGCTGAAGGGCAGCGGGTGTGGAGTGGCTGGCCCTGCCGCCTGCGTCTCACAGGGGATGGCCCTGGTGCAGGACAAGCCATGGCTGCCCAGCCTCTAGGTCTTTCCCTTGGTCCTGTGAGCCGGGCAGCTAGACTTTCGGTAATGCCATTTTAGCTTTTTTTGTTTTTGTTTTTGGCAGGTGCAGCTGTTGAGAAGGGGAGGGTTAGGATATCTCTAACTTAAACCCTAAGTTTCTGGGGAAAGGGCTGCTGGCATTTTGGGTTATCAACACAGGATCAAAAAAACTAGACCGTCTTCAGGAAGTGGAGCCATGGGGAGATTTTCAGGGTATGTAATGTATCTGGGCAGGTCTCAACTCCAAAGTTGCCACTGAAAATAAAATCAGGCCTACTACAGAACTCTCCTAGCACAGCCTCTGGGAACCTGGATGGGGAGAGGCTGGGAAGGCCCGGGAGGCTGGAGGCAAACGTCCCCCAAAGCAGGTGCAGTTGAAGGGCATGGAGCCTCAGTGTGAGAGCAGGTAACCCCCACAGTCCCCTTGTTAGATGGGGCTCCCAGGCCCCTGCTGCTCTCCAGTGTTCCTGACTTAGCATCACAGCCTTCGACGGTGGGCAGCCAGGGACTTTGGCAGAAGGCCCAGGGAGGGGGCTTGAGGGCACAGGACTGGAAATGCATAGATCTATCTCGTTTCTCTCACTAGGATGCAGCAGTCGGGAAAGCTGGCTGCCTCGAGAGAGTTGAGGAATTTCCTGTCTTGCACAGACTGAGAAGGCTCAAGGACAAAATGTTTTTGTCTTTCCACAGCACTCCCTGTTCCTGCCGCTCTGCGATCTCAGCGAGTCTCCAGCCTTACAGAGCTTTGTGCAGATGGGCTCGAATTCCTAGGTATGGTGGAATGTCACCAACTCCAGAGCATGCTTCTTCAAGCTGGTGGCAGCCTCCTCTTCGACCCCACCTTCTCTGGGTTCTTCCCACAGCCCCTGTTTCCTGGTCTGGGGTTTGCAAAGCCAAGTCACCCTGTGGGTCTCAGCGATCAGGGACTAAAAGCCTATCTGCACCTCCCTTCCCTGGGAGCTCAGAAGTATGCATGAAGGGGTGTCGTGGAAGTGGCTCCCCTCCCCAACCCCCCGGCAGCTCACTGGTTCCACCTGCAGATGTGGAGGGGATCCTGACCTCAGGCAAGTTTCTGCCTCAGTGTGAAGCCCAACTTCCTCATCGGTCTTTTTACAACCATTCATTATCAACGAGAACATTTGTATGAGGCTGGCATGAGAACTGACTCACACTTACCACTTGGGCTCAATTACTCGATGGGTCTATCAGCAGCAAAAGAACCAGTGGAGTCTGGGCCTCACTCAAAGTTGTGGACTCATTTCTGTATGATCTGAGGCAAATACTGTTAGTAATACAAGTGTGTTGCTTAAAAATATCATGGGATACATTACTGAGTATATACTCAAAGGATGATAAATCATTCTATTATAAAGACGCACA
>CAUYQU010099718.1:0-30336 GCA_963574635.1 Cheracebus regulus
AGGTTTAAGTAAAATATTGGTTGGCTGCTTATTTGTTATTTTCATCCCCTATTCCTTCCTTTCTCCACTGTTAAGCACAATTATTGGCATAAAAGAGGTTTTTAATACCCATTTTTAGACTGCATTCTAGCCTGGGCAATAAAACAAGAATCCCATTCTCTCTCCCTCTTTCTCTTCCTCTTTTTCATTCTTTTTTTTCTTTCTTTTGCTGTTTCTTTCTCCTTTTTTCTAAAAAAAAAAAAAAAAAAAGAAGGGACCCAGGGTAGATGTTTGCACAGTAAAGTTTGAGAAGCATGGTTGTTTGAGACAAATTCTTGCTCTTTAGCCAAGGCTAAAGTAAAGTGGCACGATCTGCACCCTCTGCCCTCTGGATTCAAGTGATTCTCCCGCCTCAGCCTCCTGAGTAGCTGGGATTACAGGTGCCTGCCACCACACCCACCTAATTTTTTGTGTTTTTAGTAGAGATGGGGTTACATCATGTTAGCCAGGCTGGTCTCAAACTCCTGACCTCAGGTGATCCACCTGGCTCGGCCTCCTAAAGTGTTAGTACTACAGGCGTGAGCCACTGCGCCTGGCCTAGAAGTGTGGTTTTTAGAGTCTCTAAGAAACCAGGCACAGTGGCTCCTGCCTGTAATCCCAGCACTTTGGGAGGCCGAGGCAAGAGGATCCCTTAAGCCCAGGAGTTCGAGACCAGCCTGACAACATGGTGAGACCTCATCTCTGCAAAAAAACACAAAACTTAGCCAGGCGTGGTGGTACACGCTTGCGGTCCCAGCTACTCAGCAGGCTGAGGTGGGAGGGTCACTTGAGCCTGGAAGGTGGAGGTGGCAGTGAGCCGAGATCACACCACTGCACTGCAGCCTGGGCGACAGAGTGAGATCCTGTCTCAAAAAAAAAAAAAAAAACCTAAGAGTCTAGGCAGCAGGTCTAGAATGGATTTCATATGAGGCTGCCTGGCCATGATGACATCAAGTGTGGTGGACAGAGAGCTCCGGGCCAAGAATCAGAAGGCGTCCCCCTGCTCCTCTCGACTCCAAGATTCTTTCTTTCTTCCCCTGTCCCCACTCACTAATTCTTGAAGACAAGGAACATGTCTACAGAAAAGTTGGGCTTAGGTGTTATGCAGGGTGAGAACCTAAGAAAACAATTCTCTGACACACAAAGGCTTAGAGAGAGCAGCACTTGGGTGCTCTGCCAGAAAACATTACTCTGAGGTGTTCTCTAAATCAGACAGAGATTTAGAGAAATTCATAACAAAATTATGAATTTAAAATGGGGGTAAGGGGAAAAGGAAAAAAAAGCCAGCAGCCCACCCTAAAACCACAAAGATATTGCAATAAATTTTATAAACAATTGGGTGCAAAGCCAAAAGCAATTTTGAATTAGCTGATTGTTAATATTTACAAAAGAAAGGTGGGTTTTATAAACCCAGGACATACGGTTATAACACGCACAACAGACACAAAGAGGGGGCACCCAGAGGGGGTAACTGTGTTAAGTTCTTCGTCTCTCTTTTTTTGTTAGACAGGGTTTTACTTTGTTGCCCAGGCTGGAGTGCAGTGGCATGATCCGGGCTCACTGTGGCCTCAACTTCCAGGCTCAAGTGATGCTCCTACCTCACACCCCGAGTAGCTGGGACTACAGGTACATGCCACCATGGCCAGCTATTTTTTTTTTTAAATTTTTTTGTAGAGGTGGGGTCTCACTGTGTTGCCCAGGCTGGTCTCAAATTCCTGAGCTCAAGCGATCCTCCCACCTCAGCCTCCCAAAGTGCTGGGATTACAGATATGCACCAACATGCTTGGCTGCTTCTTCTTCTCTTGTGGGAGGAAAATGTCTTATGTTGTTCGAGACATTAACAGATTTATAATTATAGGTTTAAGAAGGAAAACCAAAACTACTGATGATAATGAAGAGCATTTAAAAATGAGACATCTCCTTACCACTGCAGAAGACAAAAACAAACGAAATACAGTCTCCATAAAGAGACGACAGAAAGATGACATGACAATGACCACACGGCACCCGGGTAAAGCAGAGTCCAGCCACTACAGCAGGAACAGCACGTGACCAACCTAGGGTTCCCAGCTAAACATGAAAGACTTTCAGGTTCTATTAGGAAAACAAAATTAAATTATTTGCTGCTGTAAGGCCGGTTGCCTTGCTGGGAGCTCGGACGCACCCCCCCACCCCCACCCCGCTCCTTTTTCCCCTTTTACAAGCCCTGAGCAAGCTCTGACATGCTCGGGCATGCTCCCTCCTCCCTTGCTCGCACGGTCTGGGCTTCTCTTAAAGAGCCCAGTATGCAAACAAGGTGCTGCAACCGTAGCTGTTTAACAACCAATAGCAGCCGAGTTTTAACAACCAATAGCAGCCGAGTCTTAACAACCAAGAGCAGGCAAATAATTCCAACCAATGACAAGCCAAGTCCTAGGTCAAGGCTTGTAACTTACTCAATAGCAGTCTTGCTCTCCCACAACCAATCGAGCTGTTTCACTCCGTATAAAAGCCCCTTGTCTAAAAATAGACTCACTGTCTAAAAATACACTCACTATAAAAACTCCCTGTCTAAAAATAGACTCACTCCCTATAAAACCCCCTGTCTGAGAGGAGTCTGTGCGATTTCTCCGGCCCCTCCTGTCCAGACCGCAGAACCTCACCCGGGAGCCTGAATAAATTCCCTTGCATTGGATTATTTTGGTGCTGGCCTCAGTTTCCTCATTTTATCCTCGGAGACAAACCTTACACAAGGCAACTTAGTTTTGTTGCTTTAACAGTCAGAAATGCTACACCATTATGCACAGAAAATCACAATGTGTTGCCGTGAATAGAAAGTGGCACTTGAGGCAGCCAGAGAGAAAGGTCGGGTTACCCACAAAAGGAAACTTATCAGACCAACAGCAGATCTCTTGAGAGAAACCCTACAAGCCAGAAGAGAGTGAGGACCAATATTCAACATTCATAAAGAAAAGAATTTTCAACCCAGAATTTCATATCTAGCCAAACTAAGCTTCATGAGCAAAGGAGAAATAAAATCCTTAACAGACAAGCAAATGCTGAGAGATCTTGTCACCACCAGACCTACTCTAGAAAAGCTCCTGAAAGAAGTACTAAATGTGGAAAGGAACAACTGGTACCAGCCACTGCAAAAACATACCAAATTGTAAAGATCATCATCACTATGAAGGAACTGCATCAACTAACAGGCAAAATAACCAGCTAGCATCATAATGACAGGATTATGTTCACACATAACAATATTAACCATAAATATAAACAGGCTAAATGCCCCAGTTGAAAGAAAAAGACTGGCAAATTGGATAAACAGTCAAGATCCATCGGTGTGCTGTGTTCAGGAGATGCATCTCATGTGCAAAGACATACATAGGCTCAAAATAAAGGAGGGGAACATTGATCAAGCAAATGCAAAGAAAAAAAAAAAGCAGAGGTTACAATCCTAGTCTCTGATAAAAACAGACTTTAAACCATCCAAGATCGAAAGAGACAAAGAAAGGCATTACACAATGGTAAAGGGATCAATGCAACAAGAAGAGTTAACTATCCTAAATATATATGCACCCAATGCAGGAACACTCAGATTCATAAAGCAAGTTCTTAGAGACCTACAAAGAGACTTAGACTCCCACACAATAATAGTGAGAGACTTTAACATCCCAATGTCAATATTAGACATATTGATGAAGCAGAAAATTAACAAGGATGTCCAGGACTTGAACTCAGCTCTGGCCCACATAGGCCTGATAGACATCTACAGAACTCTCCACCACAATTCAACAGAATATACATTCTACTCAGCACTGCATTGTACCTATTCTAAAGCTGACCACATAATTGGAAATAAAACACTCCTTAGAACATGCAAAAGAATAGAGACCATAACAAACAGTCTCTCAGGCCAGAGCACATTCAAATTAGAACTCAGGATTAAGAAACTCACTCAAAACCACACAACTACATTAAAACTCAATGACCTACTACTGGATAAATAATGAAATGAAGGCAGAAATAAAGGTGTTCTTTGAAACTAATGAAAACAAAGAAACAACATACCAGAATCTCTGGGACACATTTAAAGCTGTGTGTGGAGGGAAATTTATAGCACTAAATGCCCATAAGAGAAAGCAAGAAAGAACTAAAATAGATACCCTAACATCACAATTAAAAGAATTAGAGAAGCAAGAGCAAAGAAATTCAAAAGCTAGCAGAAGACAAGAAATAGCTAAGATCAGAGCAAAACTGAAGGATACAGAGACACGAAAAAACCCTTCAAAAACTCAATGAATCCAGGAGCTGGTGTTTTGAAAAGATCAACAAACTGGATAGACTACTAGCCAGACTAATAAAGAAAAGAGAGAAGAATCAAATAGATGCAATAAAAAATGATAAAGGGGATATTACCACTGATCTCATGGAAATACAAACTACCATCAGAGAATACTATAAACACCTCTACACAAAAAGACTAGGAAATCTAGAAGAAATAGATAAATTCCTGGACACATAAACCCTCCCAAGACTAAACCAGGAATAAGTCAAATCCCCAAAAAGACCAATAACAAGTTCTGAAATTGAGGCTGCAGTTAATAGTGTACCAACCAAAAAAAACGTCCAGGACGGACAGATCACAGAAGAATTCTACCAGAGTTACAAAGAGAAGCTGCTATAATTCCTTCTGAAACAGTTCCAAACTATAGAAAAAAAGGAAAACCTCCCTAAATCATTTTATGAGGCCAGCATCATCCTGATACCAAAACCTGGTAGAATCACAACAAAAAAAGAAAATTTCAGGCCAATATCCCTAATGAACATGGATGCAGAAATCCTCAATAAAATACTGGGAAACTGAATCCAGCATCACGTCAAAAAGCTTATCCACCACAATCAAGTCAGCTTCATCCCTAGGATGCAAGCCTGGTTCAACATATGCAAATCAATAAACATAATCCACCACATGAACAGAACCAATAACAAAAACCACGATTACCTCAATTGTTGCAGAAAAGGCCTTCAACAAAATTCAGCAGCCCTTCATGCTAAAAACTCTCAATAAACTGGTATTGATGGAATGTATATCAATAAGAGCTATTTATGACAAACCCACAGCCAATATCATACTGAATGGGCAAAAACGAGAAGCTTTCCCTTTGAAAACTGGCACAAGACAAGGGTGCCCTCTCTCACCACTCCTATTCAACATAGTATTGGAAGTTCTGGTCAGGGCAATCAGGCAAGAGAAAAAAATAAAGGGGATTCATTTAGGAAAACAAGAATTCAATTCTCTCTGTTTGCAGATGACATGATTGTATATTTAGAAAACCCCATAATCTCAGCCCAAAATCTCCTTAGGCTGATAAGCAACTTTAGCAAAGTCTCAGGATAGAAAATAAATGTGCAAAAATCACAAGCATTTTTATACACCAGTAACAGACAATCAGAGAGCCAAATCATGAGTGAACTCCCATTCACAATTGCAACAAAGAATCAAATACCTAGGAATACAACTTACAAGGGATATGAAGGACCTCTTCAAGGAGAACTACAAACTACTGCTCAAGGAATTAAGAGAGGACAGAAACTAATGGGAAAACATTCCGAGCTCATGGATAGGAAGAATCAACATTGAGAAAATGGCCCTACTGCCCAAAGTAATTTATAGATTCAATGACATCCCCATCAACCTACCATTGGCTTTCTTCACAGAACAGGAAAAAAAATGCCTTCAAATTTTATATGTAATCAAAAGAGAGCCCTTATAGCCAAGACGATCCTAAGAAAAAAGGACAAAGCTGGAGGCATCATGCTACCTGACTTAAACTATACTACAAGGCTACAGTAACAAAAACAGCATGGTACTGGTACCAAAACAGATATATAGACCAATGGAACAGAACAGAGGTCTCAGAAATAATGCCACACACCTACAACCATCTGTTCTTTGACAAACCTGATTTTTTAAAAAAATGGGAAAAGGATTCCCTATTTAATGGTGTTGGGAAAACTGGCTAGCCATATGCAGAAAGCTGAAACACCTTATACAAAATTTAACTCAAGATGGATTAAAAACTTAAACGGAAGACCTAAAACCACAAAAACCCTAGAAGAAACTCTAGGCCATGCCATTCAAGACATAGGCATGGGCAAAGACTTCGTTACTAAACACTGAAAGCAATGGCAACAAAAGCCAAAATAGACAAATGGGACCTCCAGCAGATGCTGGAGATGATGTAGAGAAATTGGAACACTTTTACACTGTTGGTGGGAGTGTAAATTAGTTCAACCATTGTGGAAAACAATGTAGGAATTCTTCAAAGATCTAGAAATAGAAATACCATTTCAGTCAACAATCCCATTACTAAGTATACACCCAAAGGATAATAAATCATTCTGCTATAAAGACACATGTACATACATGTTTTTTATGGCACCGTTCACAACAGCAAAGACTTGGAACCAATCCAAATGCCCATCAGTGATAGAATGGATAAAAAAATGTGGCACAAATACACTATGGAATACTATGCAGCCATAAAACAGAAGGAGTTCATGTCCTTTGCAGGGACATGGATGAAGCTGAAAATCATCATTCTCAGCAAAATAACACAGGAACAGAAAACTAAACTCCACATGTTCTCACTTGTAAGTGGGAGCTGAACTATGAGAACACATAGACACAGGGAGGGGAACATCACACACCAAGGCCTGTCAGAAGGTGTGGGGCTAGGGGAGGCATAGCATTAGGAGAAATAACTAATGTAGATGAGGGGCTGATGAGTGCAGCAAACCACCAAGGCACGTGTATACCTATGTAACAAACCTGCATGTTCTGCACATATACCCCAGAACTTAAAGTATAATTAAAAAAAAAAAAAGTGGCCTTTGAGTTGCAGGCCCCTAACTCATCATAACATTCCACAGGCTATGTTTTCCTGTCTTTGGGGCTATTGATGTTTTCTGACCTGTATAATTTTATTGTAATAAATACAGTTTCAAATATTTCAGTTACTGTGTACAAGATAATGGAGTTTCCAGAATATTATGAATTTTATTGATACTGATTATTAAAACTTGAAAATTCCAAGATATACGTAGCCACATAATACCATTGTGTCACATTTCTGTACAGCAATACGAGAAAAATTTTTTTAAAAATCTTGTCAATGTCTGTGCGAGCATGACCAAATCATTGGCCTTCTTACCCTCCTCCAGCATTTCAATTATGGTTATCATGGTATGCCCAGGCATATGGTCTTTTGGTATTTTTTCCTAGACATTTCTCATCTAGAAATTTCTGCTTCCACTGCTTCCACATCAGATAGGCCTAAAATTAGAGTCTGAGAGCAATGAAGGTATCGAGTATTAGGGTAGATTCAGTGGCTGCCCCCTCTCCCCAGATACCTTTGGAATGGCTCTACCTGCACCACATGCATGAAGGAATTCTGACCACTGCTGAGCTCATGCTCAATTTCCAGAAGCATGATGTGAGCCACTGCAGTCTGATTGCCTGGCTCTTATGTAACCAGGGATGAAAATAAATAGCAACATGCTGAAGTCTGCTAAGATATTTTGATTAGTCTCTCTTATGTAAAACATTTCCCTCTAAAATTTACAGATCCCTGAGAATCCTTACATGTACTGATGTAGTTTTCTACGTCACAAGTTTTCTATGAGAACATTTTATTTTATGTTTTCCTCTCAATAACATTCAAAACACAAGGTAAACATGTTTAGGAATATATTGATGACCTCCTTTTAACTGACAGCAAAACACACAAACTCATACATAGGTTTGCTTAACTCAAAATAACCTGACCCACTTGAGTACTATTTTCAATATCTTGTTTGCTTTATTAATTGAATGCTTTCCTTGTAGTTCTCACCCTGCCCTAGTTCATTAATAGTACTTGAAAATCCAAAATGCAGAGCTTTTAAACTCCAGATTCCAGCAAACATTACTTTAGATGTCCATTGTTGAAGATTTCAATTACGTCTTAAAACTAATCTGAACATCAGGCAAATGACAGCTTCACGAAGTATTCAAGTGATATAGCATTAGTATTGTCATTCTGGTATTGCTACCTTACAAAGACTTAGATTATTAGGATATCTGATTTTCTGGAACCTTCAAAGTACTAGGATCATTAGTTTCTATTTATATTATTACCAAAACACCTGGGGTTTGATCTACATCTTGCTGCTCACTGCACAGAAAGTAAGTCTCTGAGACTATGTTTATGGCTAAGGAAAAAGACTTTAGTTGGGTGCTGCAGCTGAGGAGATGGATGATCAGTCTCAAATGTGTCTTCTTGACCAACTAAAATTAGGTATCTATATAGCAAAAAAGAAATGTAACAATGTGCAAGAAAGCAGAAACTAGGGAGAAGTAAGGGGGCAATCATGATGAATGAAAGATCTGACATCTGATTGTCTGAAGGGGGAATCTGGTTCTTTAATATATTTTTCTTTATTTTTTTTTAGTTCTTTAGTAGTTCTTTAAGACTTTTTTTTAGCTCTTTAATACTGTTCTTGAGAGGCCTGAGTGTGCTTCCTGAAGAATGAACTCTGATAAAACAAATGTAAGTTTCAATCAGGTCAATTTCTGTTTATCTGAAAAACTGTCTATGAGATTATTGGGTAGATTTCAATGCTACATATTCATACAAATAAGAATTTTCAACATTAGCATTACTTAAGTCAAAATTTTTAAATATGTTGCAGATAGGACCATAACTAAAACTGCATCTTTTTACTTTTAAATTAAATCACTGTGGTAGCATTGCAGCAAAATACTATGTGATCATTTTTAATCAATGTTGCTAATTTTACTCTTATTATTTATTTTGTTTTTATTGAATTTAAATTTCTTTGATTATATAGTTAAATAAATTATTTTTAATATAAGAAATCTATTGCAATATTTATTTTGAATATGCTTAATTAACAATGTAATAAAAATAATTTGTGTCAAGGGAATACTCAAGTCCAGCAAATTCATTTGCTTTAAGAGAAAAGGGTATTACATTTAAGAAATACTGTATTAAATGAAAGGAAATATCTCAGTTGGGTATCTTTAGTCTAAGTGTAGCACCTTAATGGTTTCATTGTCCATTGTGGTTTTATTGTTCATTGTCCATTGTGGTTTTATTGTCCATTGTCCACCTGAAACCCAATGTTTCAGCTTTTTCCAGGCTTTTTCATTTTCATATTAGTGTTCTCAATTTTGCCTACACATTAAAATCATTTAAGGAATTTTTAAAAGTTTATGATGCCTGGATTCTACTCCTAAGAGATTCTGATTTAACTGTTCCTGGAAACCTGGGTGTCAGGATTTGGGAACAATTCCCTAGGAGATTCTAATGTGCAGCTGAGGTTGAGAGTTGTATTGTTCTGAAAGACTAGAAACACAGCATCTTTAAAGCTCACCCAGGAAGCCCAAAAGTTCCCCCGTAGCCCATCAACACCACAAAAAGTATTGCCTTACAGAGCATACATTTTTATAAAAGGCATCATCTCAGACTATATTCACCAGCTGGGAGTGTGGCTCGAGAATGACTTGTCTGCTCAGCAGTGTATATCATTAGTAAATAAGCAGAGAGAAAGCTGGAGCCACAAACGTGATGTTGACATAATTTCTCCTCTCCAGCTGAAGTCACTGCCAAAGTCCAGTTTCATAATTTTCATTGTCAACCTGATATACTAATCATAGCCTGTGCTCAGTTTCTTGCCAAGAGTAATTGTCTTCTTCCCCAAGCCCATGCTGTACTCTATGAAGATAAATTCTGCCTGGATAAATTTTTTAAATTCCAAATTTAATTCTGATGGTTCTAAACAAAGTCATTAAAATTATTTATTTGTTATCAACACTGTCCAAATTTGGAAAGATTTGAAATAAAACTTCAAAAGGATAAAAATATCAATGGTGGTTTTGATTTGCATTTCTCTAATGACCAGTGATGATAAGCATTTTTTCCTATGTTTGTTGGCCACATAAATGTCTTCTTTTGAAAAGTGTCTGTTCATAACTTTTGCCCACTTTTTGATGGAGTTGTTTTTTTTTTTTGTATATTTGTTTTAGTTATTTGTAGATTCTGGTATTAGCCCTTTGGGAGTGTAAATTAGTTCAACTATTGTGGAAGACAGTGTGGTGATTTCTCGAGGATCTAAAAATAGAAATATCATTTGACCCAGCAATCCCATTACTTGCTATATACCCAAAGGATTATAAATCAATCTATTGTAGAGACACATTCACATGTGTGTTCACTAAAGCACTGTTTACAATAGCAAAGACTTGGAACCAACCCAAGTGCCCATCAAAGATAGACTGGATAAAAAAAAATGTGGCACATATACACCATGGAATAGTATGCAGCCATAAAAAATGATGAGTTCGTGTCCTTTGCAGGGACATGAATGAAGCTGGAAACTATTATTCTCAGCAAACTGACACAAGAACAGAAAACTAGAAACTGCATGTTCTCACTCATAAGTGGGTGTTGAACAATGAGAATACATGGACACTAATTATGTTCCTAAAATGAATCATGGACGGTTGTGAAAAGCTTTTTGAAAAACCAAAAGGAGTATAATGCTGATTTTATGTTATTTAACCAGTAGATTTTTTAAAAAATCTTTATTGTGTAGCATAATTTAAATATAAACCAATGGAGAAAACTTTGCATTAGATAGGTAAATGTAAACTCCCTTTGACAACCTACAAATGTGTCTTTACACAAAATTTTTAAAGTCAAATTTACATTTTAATTAGATGTTAAAAGTTATTATTTTGGGAAACTTCTGATAAGATGGCAGATATTAGCAAATGCTACATTTCAATACAATGTAAATATCAATAAAATAATCTATGTGTCCTATATAAAAATTATCGTTTGTGTAGCATATTTTTAATAATAGCTTTATTGAAATATAATTATTTTTGTGTTGGTTTCAAATATTGAATAGTGCATTCTAAAAAATTATAAATCAAAAAGTTTTAAAAAATTGTAAAAGGAAACGAGAATTATTTCAAAGATTAAAGAAGGAATCAGTATTATTCTTTGAGAAAATTTCAATAATATTGAAATAATAAATCTATAGAAATCAAAAGTGAAATTTGGAAAATACAGACTCCCACTTAGACCTTAAAGATGTTATTCAATCATCAAAGAATAATACAAAAATAATGTATTGTAGTTTTCATTTTTTTTTAATATATATTTTATTGTTTTAGGTTTTGGGGTACATGTGAAGAACATGCAAGATTGTTGCATAGGTACATACATGGCAGTGTGGTTTGCTGCCTTCCTCCCCATCACCTATATCTGGCATTTCTCCCCATGTTATCCCTCCCCTAGTTCCCCCTAACAAATCCCAGTGTGTGATGCTCCCCTCTCTGTGTCCATCTGTTCTCATTGTTTAACACCAGCCTATGAGTGAAAACATGTGGTGTTTGATTTTCTGTACTTGTGTCAGTTTGCTGAGAATGATGGTTTCTGTATTACTCTCTGTTAAGAACATTGTTGGCCAGACATGGTGGCACATGCCTGTAATCCCAGCACTTTGGGAGGCCAAGGCTGGAGGATCACCTGATGTCAGGAGTTTGAGATGAGCCTGGCCAACATAGTGAAATCCCATATCTACTAAAAATACGAAAATTAGCCAGGCATGGTAGCACACACCTGTAATCCCAACTACTACTCAGGAGGCTGGGCTAAGGTGGGAGAATTGCCTGAACCCCAGAGGCAGAGGTTGCAGTGAGCTGAGATCACACCACTGCACTCCAGCCTGAGCAAGAGAGCAGAGAGAGATTCCATCCCTCAACCACCCCAAAAAAGAAAAAGAAAAAAGAACATTGTTAAGGGCAATTTAAAAAGAGAATTTATATTGAATAATTTTAAGCAGAATATAAAATCAGGGAATTGCTCTAGAGCATGAAAACAGTATTTAAAAATGAAAGTGAATAGAAGAGGAAGATCTAGCAATCCTAGCTTAGAGATTTATTCTGACAGCTCAAAATAGTAGAGAATATATGATGCTGAATCAATCAGTGTGATAGATATAACTGAACTGAATTTAAATAATATGATAGAATAGAATTTAATTAATACCCTTTTTTTCTTTTTTAAGAAGCCTCATATCTACTAGGACAAAAGAATAAGAGAAAAGAGATAAAATTAAGTTTTTAGAAGGTAGAAAGCACAAGGTAAATGGAAGACCTTAAAGCTAGATCATAAACCAGAAGAGCAAGTTAATTCACAGAGCAAAACCTAGGAAAAACTCCAAAATTGATGGAATCAGTTACCTTTGTAAATGAATTCAAATGACTGCCTAAAATTATATATGAGAAGCACTAAAATTTGAATGACAGTTTCACTTAAAATTTAGAAAACTACAGGTGAGTTTTATCTCAAACAAGAAAAAGCCACATACTCTATAAAATCATAAAATCGGAAATTATCTTCAACCTATTAGAGGGCTCACTTTGCAAGGCAACTAGTAACCTAAATTCCAAGTCATGAGTATACCCTGTAAGGAGAAATAGAATATGTGGACTCTTTTACCTATGGAGATGAATGCCATACAAGTGAGTAAGAATAAAGAAACAGAAATTTTAGTAAAACCTTAAGTGGCAAATGTAATAAAACCTTAAAGGGCAAATGTAGTCTATAATTAATGAGAGGACAATAAAAGGAACACCTGCACTCACCACCTTTTTTTTTCCATGAGCCTCCATTGGGTCCTCAAAAGAAAGACTAGGAATGGGGCAGAATACCTGAAAGCCAGGCTCAGTGGCCAAAAAAAAACATTTCAGAACTTCTCTTTTACAAAAAACAAAATACATAATCTACATAAATCACTAAGAAAAAGTCTTCTCGGTATTGGACCAAGATTTCATCATTCCTTTCTTAGTTGATAGAACAGTAGGGAAAAAAAATCTGTAAGGATTATAGAAGATATGAACAACATGGCCGGCCAATTTGACCTGGTTGACCTTTTTGCAGAACATTCAACAATGCAGAATATACATTCTTTTCAGCTGTGCTTTGATCATTCTCTGAAATAGACCATATGGTATAGTCTAAATGATATAAACAAAATAGGCCATACAATCTAATTGAACCAATCATAACCTAGTTTCAAAGGATACAAAGAATAAAAAATATTTTTCTGACATGATGGATGCTTAATATATATTTGGAATAACATAATAGATATTTGGAAAATTCCTAACATTTGGAAATTATACAACCTGCTTCAAAATAACCCGTAAGTCAAATAAGAAACCATAGGAAAAAATAGTAAATAATTTCTAATTTCTGATTGCAAATGAAAAGAGAGACTTCCACTTCCAAAATGGCAGCATAAAAGCAAGCTGGCATAAATCTTCCCCCACAGAAAAACAAAAACCAACAAAATATCCCAAACTCAAATATGAGGATGAGAGTTCCTGAGGTTACAGATAAGTGAAACAACTCCAAGTAGACAGTAAGAGAATCAGACTTTTATGTCCCTGATGCCCCGCTTCACAATCAGCTTAGCACCAAGTGCATGGAAAATGTCCTTGCAACTCATGGTTTCTGCAGTAGAAAAAGTGAGATCAAAGTAGACAACCAGATTCCTCACCATCTGAGTTTATTAGCCGGAGACCTGTCCCTGTATCAACCCAAGGGAAGCATCAGACATGTCTGAAGGGAGAAATATCCCTGAGGACAGGCAAAGACAAAGTATAGAAGACAAGCATCCCCCATTCCAGAAATTCTGCTCTGTAACTCAGCCAAAGGAGATGCCAAATCAGAGTGGCTATTTAGCAGCAGTATGCTGTGGGAGATTTGTTCCACAGGTCTCTGGGCACAAACCCCTAGCCAGCCCCCTCATACTACTAGGATATTCCCTTTGAGACTTCCCATATTTTCAGGACAGACAGTACTCTGATAACTTACTAGAACCAAGGCAATCTAGGCTTAGGGTGCCAGATACTGCCTAAAAGGAGGAAGCAATCTAGTGGAAAAATTAAAAAGAAAGAAAACAGGCAAATTACAAAGAATCTCTACACAAACATATCCAATACAAAACCAAAATAAGCCAGACAAAAACATCTGAAGTAGCAAGTTCTCAGACCTACATTCACAGGAAACAGAAGCAAACAGGGAGCCATGACCCCCTCAAATGGATAAAGCAAGGAACCAGTGACTAACCCTAATGAGATGACAATATGTGAACTCTTGACCAAAAATTCAAAACAGCAGTTTTAAGGAAACTCAATAATCTTTACCATAACATAAAAAAAGCAATTCAGAAATTTATCAGTGAAATTTAACAAAATACTGAAATAATTTTTTAAAAATCAAACAGAATCGTGGAAGTGAAAACATATTTGCTGAACTGAAGAATTCATTAGAAGCTCTCATCAGAATGGATCAAGCAGAGAAAAGTGATCCCAAAGATAAGCTATTTAAAAATACACTGTCAGAGAAAATAAGAAAAATAAATAAAGATCACTGAGAAAATTTAATTACCTCAAAAGACCAAATGCAAGAATTCTTGGTGTTCAAGAGGGAGTTTAGCAAGTGCAAGGAGTAAAAAGAAATAATAACAGAAAATTTTTCAAAACTTAAAAAGAGTTAAGTATCCAGGTACAGGAAGGTAAGAGAATACCAAAGAGATTCAATCAATATAAGACTATCCCGAAGCATACAGTATTCAACCTCTCAAGAGTGAAGAACAACAAGAGGATTCTAAAAGCAGCAAGATAAAAGAATCAAATAGCATTTTAAAAAGCTAGAATTCATCTGGTGACAGACTTCTCAATGGAAATCATACAGACCAGAAAGAAGTGGGATAACATTTTTTAGCTAGTGAAAGAAAAAAATTGCTAACCAAGAATATTATATTTAGTAAAGTTATCATTCAAATATAAAGGCAAGATATAGTCCTTCGGGACAAACCAAAGCTGAAAGAATTCACCACAATCAGACCCATCTTACTAGAAATGTTAAGAATACTTTAGTCTGAGAGGAAGAACAACCAACGTGCAAAAAGAAAACATTTAAATGTAAAAAAGTGAGCCTGCTAGCAAGATGCTGAATATGAACACCTCTTGTCTGCAGCTCCCAGAGAGACAGATGCAGAAGACAGGTGATTTCTGCATTTCCAACTCAGGTACTCAGTTGATTTCACTGGTACAGGTTGGACAGTGGATGTAGCCCACGGAGGGTGAGCTGAAGCAGGATGGGCCATTGCCTTACCTGGGAAGCACAAGGGGTCAGGGGATTTCCCTCCTGTAGCCAAGGGAAGCAATGAGAGACTGTACCAGGAGGAACAGTGCACTTTTACTGATACTGCACCTTTCCCATGGTCTTTGCAAAGGGCAGACCAGTAGATTACCTCTGGTGCCTATGCCACCATGGCCCTGAGTTTCAAACACAAAACTGGGGGTCTATTTTGGCAGACCCCAGGCTAGCTGCAGTAGTTTTTTTTTTTTCATACCCCAGTGGCACCTGGAATGCCAGTGGGACAGAACCATTCACTTCCCTGGAAAGAGGGCTGAAGCCAAGGATCCAAGTAGTCTGGCTCAGTGTGTCCCACCCCCACAAAGCCCAGCAAGCTTAGATCCACTGGCTTGAAATCCTAGCTGCCAGCATAGCAGTCTGAGGTTGACCGAGGATTCTTGAGCTTGGTGTGGGGAGGGGTGACCACCATTGCTGAGGCTTGAGTAGGCTGATTTCCCTCACAATGTAAACCAAAGCCTGTGAAAATTTGTAACTGGGCAGAGCCCACCACAGCTCAGCAAGATCACTGTGGTAAGACTGCCTTTCTAGATTCCTCCTCTCTAGGCAGGGCATCTCTGAAGAAAAGGCAGCAGCTTCAGTCAAGGACTTAGAGATAAAACCTTCATCTCCCTGAGACAGAGCATCTGGAGGAAAGGGTGGCTGTGGGTGCAGCTTCAACAGACTTAAACATCCCTGCTTGACAGCTCTGAAGCAAGCAGTGAATCTCCCAGTATGGCATTCGAGCTTTGATAAGGGACAGACTGCCTTCTCAAATGGGTCGCTGACCCCCATGTATCCTGCCTGGGAGACACCTCCCAGTAGAGGCTGACAGACATCTCATACAGGAGAACTCTGGATGGCATCTGGCAGGTGCCCCTCTGGGATTAAGCTTCTAGAGGAAGGAACAGGCAGCAATCTTAGCCATTCTGCAGCCTCTGCTGGTGATACCCAGGCAAATAGGTTCTGGAGTAGACCTCCAGCAAACTCCAGCAGACCTGCAGCAGTGGGTCCTGACTGTTAGAAGGGAAAATAACAAACAGAAAAGAAGAGTATCAAAATCAACAAAAAAGATGTCTTCTCATAGACCCCATCCAAAGGTCCCCAACATAAAACACCAAAGGTAGATAAATCCATGCAGAGGGGGAGAAACCAGTACAAAATGTCTGAAAATTCCAGATGCCTCTTCTCCTTCAAAGGATCACAACTCCTCACCAGCAAGGGAATGAAACTGGACAGAGAATGAGTTTGACAAATGGACAGAGGTAGGCTTCAGAAGGTGAGTAGTAACAAACTTCTCTGAGCTAAAGGAGCATGTTGTAAACCAATGCATGCAAGGAAGATAAGAACCCTAAAAAAAATGTTAAAGGAATTGCTAACTAGAATAACCAGTTTAGATTAAAGAACATAAATGACCTGATGGAGCTAAGAAACACAGCATGAGAACTGTGTGAAGCATACACAAGGATCAATAGCCAAATCAATCAAGCAGAAGAAAGGATTTCGCAGTTTGAAGATCAACTCAATGAAATAAAGTGAGAAGACAAGATTAGAGAAAAAAGAGGGAAAAGAAATGATTAAAGACTCCAAGAAATACGGAACTATGTGAAAGATCAAATCTACATTTGATTGATGTACCTCAAGGGGCAGGGAGAATGGAACCAAGTTGGAAAACACTCTTCAGGATGTTATCCAAGAGAACTTCCCCAACCTAGCAAGGGAAGCCAACATTCAAATTCAGGAAATACAGAGAACACCACAAAGATACCCCTTGAGAAAAGTAAACCCAAGACACATAATCATTAGATTCACCAAGGTGGAAATGAAGGAAAAAATTTTAAGGGCACTCTTAAAGAAAGGGGTTACCCACAAAGTTAAGCCCATCAGACTAACTGAATATCTTGGCAGAAACCCTGCAAGCTAGAAGAGAGTGGAGGCCAATATTCAACATACTTAAAGAAAATAATTTCAACCCTGAATTTCATATCCAGCCAAACTAAGCTTCATAAGCGAAGGAGAAATAAAATCCTTTAAAAACAAACAATGCTGAGAAATTCTGTCACCATCAGGACAGACTTACAAGAGCTCCTAAAGGAAGCACTAAATATGAAAAGGAACAACCAATACCAGCCACTGCAAAAACATACAAAATTGTAAAGACCATCAGTGCTATGAAGAAACTGTATCAACTAATGGGCAAAATAACTAGCTAGCATCATAATGAAAGGACCAAATTCACACATAACAATATTAACCTTAAATGTATATGAGCTAAATGCCCCAATTAAAAGACACAGACTGGCATGTTGGATAAAGAGTCAAGATGCATTGGTGTACTGTATTCAAGAGACACATTTCATGTGCAAAGACACACATAGGCTCAAAATAAAGGGATGGAGGAATATTTACCAAGAAAATGGAAAGCAAAAAGCAACATAGGGTACAATCCTAATCTCTGCAAAAACAGTCTTTAAACCAACAACAATCAAAAAAGACAAAGAAGGGCATTACACAATGATAAAGGGATCACTGCAACAAGAAGAGCAACAAAAGAAATTCTAAATATTTATGTACCCAATACAGAAGCACCCAGATTGATAAAGCAAGTTCTTAGAGACCTACAAAGAGACTTAGGCTCCCAAACAATAATAGTGGTAAACTTTAATACCACATTGTCAATATTACATAGATCAGTGTGACAGAAAATTAACAAGGATATCCAGGACTTGAACTCACCTCTGGACCAAGTAGACCTAATATACATCTACAGAACTCTCCACCACAAATCAACAGAATATACATTCTTCTCAACACCACATTGCACTTATTGTAACATTAACCACATAATTGGAAATAAAACACTCCTCAGCAAATGCAAAAAGATGGAATTCATAACAAACTGTTTCTCATACTACAGTGCAATCAAATTAGAACTCATGACTAAAACACTCATTCAAAACCACACAACTACATGAAAACTGAACAACCTGCTCCTGAATGAATATTGGGTAAAAAATAAAATTAAGCCAGAAATAAAGATGTTCTTTGAAACCAATGAAAACACAAAAACAACATACTGGAATCTCTGGGATACATTTAAAGCAGTGTTTAGAGGAAAATTTACAGCACTAACTGCCCACAAGAGAAAGCAGGAAAGATCTAAAATAGACATCCTAACATCACAATTAAAAGAACTAGAGAAGCAAGAGAAAACCAATTCAAAAGCTAGTAGAAGACAAGAAATAAATAAGATCAGAGCAGAGCGGAAGAAGACAGAGACAGGAAAAACCCTTCAAAAACTCAGTGAATCCAGGAGCTGGTTTTTGAAAAGATCAACAAAAGAGATAGACCACTAGCCAGACTAATAAAGAGGAAAAGAGAGACGAATCAAACAGATGCAATAATAAATGATAAAGGGGATATCAATACCAATCCCACAGAAATACAAACTACTGTCAGAGAATACTATAAACATATATACACAAATTAATTAGAAAATCTAGAAAAAAATGGATAAATTCCTGGACACATATATCCTCCCAAGACTGAACCAGGAAGAAGTTGAATCCCCGAATAGACCAATAACCAAAGAAACTAATAACCAAATAACAAAATAATAATCCCTGAATAGACCAATAACCAAATAAAGTCCAGGAACAGATGAATTCACAGCTGAATTCTAACAAAGGTAAAAAATTACCATTCCTACTCAAACTGTTCCAAACAACAGAAAAAGAGGGACTCCTCCATAACTCATTTTATGAGGCCAGCATCATCCTGATACCAAAGCCTGGCAGAGACATCACAAAAAAAGGAAATTTCAGGCCAATATACATGATGAACATCAGTGTGAAAATCTTCAGTAAAATACTGGGAACCCAAATCCAGCATCAGAAAGCTTATCTACCATGATCAAGTTGGCTTCATCACTGGGATGCAACACTGGTTCAACATAAGCAAATCAATAAACGTAATCCATCACATAAATAAACCAATGACAAAAACCACATGACTATCTCAATAGATGCAGAAAAGGCCTTCAACAAAATTCAATAGCCTTCATGCTAAAAACTCTGAATAAAGTAGGTATGGATAAAATGTATCTCCAAATAATAAGAGCCATTTATGACAAACCCACAGCCAATATCATACTGAATGGGTAAAAACTGGAAGTATTCCCTTTGAAAACAGGCACAAGACAAGGATGCCCTCTCTTACCACTCCTATTCAACATAGTATTAGAAGTTCTGGCCAGGGCAATCAGGAAAGAGAAAAAAATACAGAGGATTCAATTAGGAAAAGAGGAATTCAAATTGTCTCTGTTTGCAGGTAATATGATTGTACATTTAGAAAACCCTATCATCTCAGCCTCAAATCTCCTTAAGCAGATAAGCAACTTCACAAAGTCTCAGGATACAAAATCAATGTGCAAAAATCACACAAGTATTCCTATAAACCAACAACAGACAGACAGAGCCAAATCATGAGTGAACTCCCATTCACAACTGCTACAAAGAGAATAAAATACCTAAGAATACAACTTAACAACGGATGTGAAGGACCTCTTCAAGGAGAACTACAAACCACTGCTCAAGAAAATAAGAGAGGACACAAACAAATGGAAAAAACATTCCATGCTCATTGATAGGAGGAATCACTATCACAAAATCTACAAATTTTAAATAATTTATAGATTCAATGCTATCCCCATGACGCTACCATTGACTTTCTTCACAGAATTTAAAAAACACTACTTCAAATTTCATATGAAACCAAAAAAGAGCCTGCATAGCAAGACAATCCTAACCAAAAAGAAAAAAGCCAGAGGCATCACATTACAAACTATGCTACAAGGCTACAGTAACCAAAACGGCATGGTACTGGTACCAAAAGAGATATATAGATGCAATAACAAATGATAAAGGGGATATCACCACTGATCCCACAGAAATACAACATATATAGAACAATGAAACAGAACAGAGGCCTCAGAAATAATATTATCCATCTACAACCATCTGATCTTTGACAAACCTAACAAAAGCAACAGGGAAAGGATTCTCTGTTCAATAAATGGTGTTGGGAAAACTGGCTACCATATGCAGAAAGCTGAAACTGGATCCCCTCCTTACACCTTATACAAAAATTAATTCAAAACGGATTAAACACTTACACGTAAGACTTAAAAGCATAAAAATCCTAGAAAAAAACTTAGGCAATACCATTCAGGACATCGGCATGGGCAAAGACTTCATGGCTAAAACACCAAAAACAATGGCAACAAAAGCCATAGACACACTGGCTCTAATTAAACTAAACAGCTTCTGCACAGCAAAAGAAACTATCATCAGTGTGAACAGGCAACCCACATAATGGGAGAAAATTTTTCCAATTTATCCATCTGACAAAGGTTTAATATCCAGAATCTACAAGGAACTTAAACAAATTTATGAGAAAAAAAAAAACCCCATCAAAAAGTAGGTGAAGGATATGAACAAACACTTCTCAAAAGAAGACATTTATTCAGCCAACAAACATACAAAAAGAAAAGCTCATCATTACTGGTGATTAGAGAAATGTGAATCAAAACCACATTGAGATACCATCTCACACCAGTTAAAATGTCAATCATTAAAAAGTCAGGAAACAACAGATGCTGGAGAGGATGTGGAGAAATAGGAATTCTTTTACACTGTTGGTGTGAGTGTAAATTAGTTCAACCATTGTGGAAGACAGTGTGGCAATTCCTCAAGGATCTAGAAATAGAAATACCATTTGACTTCCATTTGTAATGGAGTAATCCCATTACTGGGTATATACCCAAAGGATTATAAATCATTCTACTATAAAGACACATACACACGTATGTTTATTGTGGCACTGTTCACAGTCGCAAAGACTTGGAACCAACCCAAATGTCCATCATTGATAGACTGGATAAAGAAAATGTGGCACATATACACCATGGAATACTATACAGCCATAAAAAGGGATGAGTTAATGTCCTTTTCAGGGACATGGATGAAGCTGAAAAGCATCATTCTCAGCAAAATGACACAAGAACAGAAATACAAACACCACATGTTCTCACTCTTAAGTGGGAGTTGAACAATGAGAACACATGGACACATGGAGGGGAACATCACACAGGGCATGTTGGGGGATGGGGGATGGGGAGGGATAGCAGTAGGAGAAATAACTAATGTAGATGCCAGATTAATGGGTGCAGCAAACTATCATGGCACATGTATACCGATGTAACAAACCTGCATGTCTGCACTTGTACCCCAAGTGTAGACATAATAATATTTAATAATATTATTAAAATATAATAAAATAAAAATCCACTGGTAAAATTAACCATGTGGATAAAGTGAGACTACTCTAATACTGTAACTGTGATTTGCATTCTACTCATAACTCTATTACGAAGTCCAAAAGAGAAATCTATCAAAGACAATAATACTTACAGAATCCTGTTAAGAGAAGGTAATGTAGAATTACATAAATTTAGAAAACAAAGTCAAAATGTGGGGCAAGGAGATGGAATTAAAAGTGTAGAAATGTTAGAAATGTTGTGCTTATTTTTATTCTTTTCTTTGTGATCAAAGTTAAGTTTTCCTCTCTTTAAAAACAACTTGTTGCATGTTTTTTGTAAGCTTCATGATGAGACCACAATGAAATAATCTATACAGTATTCACTAAAAATAAAAGGCCATAGATTAAAATATACCACTAGAAAAAATCACCTAGCCACAAAGGAAGACAGTAAGAAAGGAACAGAGGAGTTCAATAAATAACCTGAAAACAAGGAACATAATGGTAGTAGTAAGTCCTTACTTATGAATAATAACAATGAATGTAAATGGATTCAAATATCCAATTAAAAGACATAGAGTTGCTGAATGGATAAAGCAACAAGACCCAACAATGTGCTATCTACCAGAAAACTACTTCACCTCTAAAGACACAGACTAAAAGTAAAAGGGTTTCCATGGAGCTGGAAACTGAAAAAGAGCAGGAATAACTATACTTATACCAGAAAATGGACTACAAATTAAAGGCTAAAAAGACAAAGGAAATCACTATATAAAGCATACAATTTAGCAAGAATAGGTAACAATTAATAACTATTATGCACCCAGCACTGGAGATTCCAGGTATATAAAGCAAATATTAATAGATCTAACAAGAGAGATAAACTTCAATGTAACAATAGTAGGTAGTTTCAACACCCCACTCCCAGTATGGATAGACTATGTAGGCAGTCAACAAAAAAAATCTGAGTTAAACAATACACTAGATCAAATAGATCTAACTGACATTTATAGAACATTTAATCCACCTGCTTCAGAATATGCATTATTTTCATCAGCACATGTAAAATTCTCCAGAACAGACAACATATTGAGCCACACAAGTCTCAGCAAATTAAAAAATAATAGAAATCATATCAAGTATCTTTGCTGAACACAATAAAACTAGAAATCAATAACAAAGGAGAACCTCAGAAAATACACAAGCACATGGAAATTAAACAACATGCTCCTGAATGACCATTAAGGTCACTGAAGAAATTAGTAACGAAACTTTAGAATTTTTTAAAACAAATGAAAATGGAAACACAACATACCAGAATCGAAGGGATACAACAAAAACAGTACTAAAAGAGATGTTTGTAACAATAAATATCTATGTCAAAAAAGTAGAAAGACTTCAAATAAACAACTTAGTGGTGCACCACAAAGGATTAGAAAAGCAAGAATGAATCAAACCCCAAATTATTTGAAGGAAATAAAAATCCGAGCAAAAATAAATAAAATCAAAACTAAAAAACAACATAGATGGTCAACAAAATGAAAAGTACTGAAACAAAAAAGGAATACAAATTTTATATCAACAGCCTAAAAAATGATATGAAGACCTCTTTAGATGCAGAAAAAGCAAAATTCAACACCCATCTATAATTTAAGAAAAACAGAAACAAATGAAAAATCTCTCAACAAACTCTAAGAAGGAAAATTTCTCAATCTGATAAAGGACAGCTACAAAAATCTGTAGCGAATATCAGACGCAATGGTGAAACACTAAATTCTTTCACATCAATAAAATTCCAGAATGTCTGTACTTATGACATGTATTTGACATTGTACTATATGTACTAGCCACTGCAACAATACAAATTAAAAATAAATAAAAGGCATACAATTTGAAAAGGAAAAAATTAAACTTTTCTTTATTCACAGACTTGATTGCCCACCTGGCAAATCTCCAAAGATCTACAAAAGATATTTGACCTTGAAAATGGCAAGATCACAGAGTAAGTAAAAGGTCAAATATAAAATCAATAGTACTTGTGTATTCTATGGGGAAAAAATTATAGTGACATGATCCAGTTAAGATTTAAGAAAAAAATAACTCTGGTTAATTATGACTTATGGCAGATAAGGGCATATTCAGAAAAAGGCCATTTAGGAAAGATCAGTATTCCAGCAGGTGGTAATAATCAGTAGGCCTGGAGTGATGATGGAGGTGGAGAATTGATTGATTCCAGAAATGTTTAGGAAGTAAAACAATAGAATTTGGTAATGGATTACACGTGGGAGAAAAGAAAGGTGTTAAGGATCACTGTTTTTCCTGGCTTTTGTAAATGGGTGGAATACGGTGCAATTCATTGAGGAAGCAAATTCTAAAAACAACAACAACAAAAACAGATTGGAAACAAAGGTCATATGTTTAGTTTCAGATACAAAGATACAATCAGCCGAAGGTACCTTTGAAACTCTAAGAGAAATCAGATATGCTACTTAGAAGACTTGGCTTAAAGCCATCTGCACCTACTTAAAAACTAGCTGGGGAGTGTTTTACTTACAATTATGTGGCTGATTTTCATGGGGAGCTTAAAACCTAGATGATGGGTTGATAGGTATAGCAAACCACTATGGCACACGTACACCTATGCAACAAACCTGCACATTCTGCATATGTATCCCAAAACTTAAAGTAAATTTTTTTAAAATAAAATATTTAAAAAAAAACTAACTGGGGCTCAAATCACCTAGATAGAAGTATAGAATAGAAAGAGAACAAAACCTGGGATTGACCTTCCAAGAAACCAGCATTTAAAGGCTGGGCGAGAAGGATAAAGAATGGGAAAGAGGAAAAAGAATAGCAAGATAGGGAATGGAAGACATTATTTTGTCTTAGAAACTAAGAGAAGCAAGAATCATCAAAAAGTACTTATTCTGAAAAAGAGACTCCAAAAATTACTATGTGATGAATTAAGATGTAATTCAAAAATAGGAGCAATAATAATGAGGAATAAAGTTGGTTAAGCTGAAGGATGAGTAAGTGAAAATAATTTTTAAAATCAGTGATAAAGTCATGCAGATTGTGCTTTTTTTCAAAAGAATTTTAAATTCTGTTTAATGCCTTTACTTCTTACTCTAAATTCTACTTTGTCTGAAAATAATTTTATTAATGGTACTTTATTTTCTTTCAATTATATTCAACTTATGATTTTTAAATCTTCTCTTTCTTTTGTACTCTCTTTTGTTGCTATAGTTGTAATTGTAGAAAATGTTTTGAATAAACAAAGGAATGGTTTTGAAGGGAAATAAAAGCTCTTGTTTTGATAATTAGATAAATACCGAAGGCATTAAACAAAATGCTTGCAGTGATCATCTCTGGGTGTTTGGATTTCATATGCTTTTGATGCCCCTCTGTATTAACTAAATACATTAAGATAAATATGTATTACATTTTACATTTTAAAAAGTCATAAAGTATTAATAAGTTTTCTAAGAAGACACCATTTTTCACTGATTTTATTTTCTTGTTCATTGGTTTACCCTTTTTGAGTTGTCTGTTACAGTATTTTTCTCTTTTTCTACTGAATTATTCTTTTCCAAATTTATCTAAAGCACTCCATATGTTAGGCTTTATGTGTTTACAGTGTGCTTATTACCTCTTTTCTGTTATACATATTTATATTTTCTTCAAGTTTGTCATTTTGTTTTAATTTTATTCATATCAGTGACCATATAAAAGTTTTAATTTGTATGGGATAAAATCTGTCAATTCTTTCCTGTGTCTTATTGGTACATATCAAATATTATTTTAATAGTGAAAATAAGGGTAACAAATTCACAGCATTAGAGGATATTTGCATAAATTGTGACACATGTATGAACCATATAACAAACAAAAATCATTTAGCAACATTTAAAATGTTTATAGTTTCTCGATAAGAAATAGAGTAACTGATAACATTATGATTCCATCTTTTTGCTAAATACACAGGAAATGAGGATTGAAAATGGATAATAGTTATTTTTGTGCAGTGTAATTATAGATTATATGTTCTTTATGCTTTTTTGTATTTTTCAGCTTTGTTTCCTGCAATACATATAAAAAATGGCTTTTGTAGAAAAAAAATCTTCAAAAGTCATTTTAAAAATAAAAGCAAAGACATATATGAAAGTGATTATAATGAAATGGTATTCAAGATTAAGTCACTGAGTGAGTGGGGATTAATTGAAAGAGGCTATTTAGGATGTTTCTAACATTTTGAATCTGGACGCCTAAAAGTGTGTCCTTGACGAAAAAAGGTTATGAAAGGAGATTAAAATGAAGAAAAATTGAAGAATTCTGCCTTACAAATGTTGAGTTCTTACTGACAGTGCATTGTCCATGTACGAGTCATTTGAAAATGTAGAACTAGAATTCAAGATGAGAGATATGGATGTAGAAATTCATAGGAAAATAAATGAAAAGTGAACATTTTCAGAATAGATGATCACAGGAGGAAATCTATCAAAAGAAGGAATTTGAGGCCGAATCCTTAAGAAACAGTAATGTTTAAGGGAAAGAGAAAGCATCTGCTATGGTCTGAACGTTCCCCCACAAAATTCATATGTTATTTGTCAATGTGATGATATTAAGATGTAGGGTCTTCGGGAGGTGATTAGGTCATGAGGATGGAGCCCTCGCGAATGGATTTGTACCTCTATAAAAAGATTCAAGGAAACTAGATAGGCCTTTTTTCCTTTCTTTCCCTCTGCCATGAGAGGACATAGCATTAGTGCCCACTGAAGGATGCATCCACACAATGCCATTTTGAAGAAAAGCCTGGGCCCTCACCAGACTTAACTTGCCAGCACCTTTATTTTGGACTTCCCAGCCTCCAGAACCATGAGAAATAAATTACTGCTGTTTATGAATTAACCACTTTCTGGTATTTTGCAATAGCAGCACTAACAGATTAAGATGGTACCTGACCATGGGGAGAAATGCCAGATATAGGTGAAGGGGAGGAAGGCAACAAATTACACTGCCACGTGTGTACCTATGCAACAATATTGTATGTTCTTCACATGTACCCCCAAACCTAAAATGCAATAAAAAAAAAAAAGATGGTACCTGACAAAAGAGACAGAGCAGGAGAAATCAGAGCTGAGGAAAGAGAACCTGGACCACACAGACCTGGGTTACCCATCTTGTAGGTGATGAAGAAGACAAGAAGAAGGTCTCAAGGAGGAAACAGTGAGCACATAAACATGCTGCTGTGGTCAAGAATATTTAATTTCTGCTTTCATACTTGTGAGTAGAAATCCATACGGCAAAGTGGCCCATCACCTTTTGCCCTAAAAGTCCCCAACATAGACTTTTTATCCTTCTCCCACCTTCAAAACCTGCAACCAAGATATATGTATTTTCCCAATTAAGAATAACGGAGGAAGGCTTGGGGATGGAGATCAGGGAGTTAGATAATTAGGTGGTACTGGGGCAATGAAATTCTATGTTTAGAGAGGGGTAAAGAGCAGCATTTGCTCTTGTCTCCTAGCACCTCAGTAGGAGAAGCTGGATTTCTCAACTACTTGGCCACATTCTATAAAGAAATGAACTAATAAGGAAGAGAAAGGTATCTAAATAATGGCAGAGAAAGGCCAAGTTGCCCATTACTTAGAAAAGTATGGAAGATAAGAAGATCTGTTCTTTGAAGACCCATGTCAGAGTAAAGACATCTGAAAGCCGTTTCATGAGTCTTTATTGGAAGAGAAGAGAATCACTTCCCCTTGCCAAGAACATTCCTCAACAGGAACATCAGGCATTGCTGAGCAGCTCTGAATGGAGTACTAAGCTCCATGCCCCTCTAAGGACTGGGCCTGAGTGACTGGCAGTAAGTCCTGTGAGATCAAGGACAACCAAGGGAAAGAGTCTCTTGTTGACATAGATGTCTGGATGTTTGGGTTTTGATTTTGTTTTTTGTTGTTGTCATTTTCTCACCCATTACAGATGAAGAGGACGGACAAGGACTTTTACTTTTTTAGGAAGTTAGGAAAGGATCAAGCTCTCTGAAGAAGAGAAAGATAAAGTCAAAAAACTTGAAAACATTTTTTTTATTGTACTTTAGGTTCTGGCATATATGTGCAGATCATGTAGGATTGTAGCATAGGTACACACATGGCAAGGTGGTTTGCTGCCTCCATCCCCCCATCACCTGTATCTGGCATTTCTCCCCATGTTATATTAGCTATAAAGCTAAAGAAAGAAGAATATAGATCTAGAACGGTAAATAAATTTTAACATTTTCCAAGTGTTATTTATGAAAGAAAATTGTTTTATAAATAAATATGTACCTGCGCCAAGATGACATAACAGACCATTGTCTGATTGGATATATCATTACTGGTTTTTCTGGATACAAAGCAAAGGAGTCAAGGATCAATCCCTTTGATACTACTTAAGCTAAACTGAAGGTAAAGCAAAAGAAGATAAAACAATAATAATTGTAGAAAGAGTTTCCTTAGAAAAGAAGAGCTCATATATTTTTCCCTTAAATACAAAATTAAAAACGATATTAAAAATGAACAGAAATTTGATTTGTTTAAAGCCAGAGTTGCTCTTGGAAACAAGTAACAAGGACAGTTTGTTCATTGCAGTAGACCTAATACATTTAAGGGACCAAATGTGTAATTGGAAGTTTGTTATCATTTGGAAAGATCTTCCTTTTTAAAAGCACAGGCACCCACCAGCAGTAGGCTGATGTCAAGCAAATAGCCAAGCCAAATAACGGTGACTTACTGTTTGGCTGCAGGTAGCTGGGGCCATGAAACCATTTTTCAGAGAAGTCCAAATCCTGCGAGGAATGCCTGAGAAAAGGAGATAGAGAAGGGGAGGTTGGAGGGGAGGTGCTGGGGGTCATAATGAACCAGGAAAGAATACCAGTACACATATTGGGATTAGGGACAGACAAGTTTTACAACTTTTCAATCTAAGAAAGACAAATATTTCTTAGGCAGACATTGGTACAGAAGATGATTTACAATAATAATAGATAATATTTATTAAGTACTTGGTATGTACCAGATACCATGCTAAGCACTTTAAATGTCATATTTAGTTCTCAAAACAACTCAGTTTTATTGACAAAAATTCTGATTCTCAGTAAGATCAAGTAATTTGCCCATATCACGTAACTAGACACAGAGCCAACAATTAAAGCCACATCTGCCTGACTTCAATTTCACACTTATTAAACCCCTGCCTCTTCCCTACCACATGCTAAACGAAATGGAAAGGTTTTGTCTGTCTCAATTTTATTTTTGGTTTTTGAGATATAGTGGGAGCTGCCTTCTTATCCTTCTTCCTTTTGGAATTCACCAAGAATAAGAGGATTCAGTCAACAGAGCCAAGGCAGCTCCTGTGGTTAAGGAAAAGGCAGTCTCAAAGTTTCTCCTTCTTCTGAGTCATGCTTATGTTGTTGTGTTTCTCACAGTGGATATTCAAAGCAAAACTGGTAGGTGTATTTCAGGATGTGTAGTTTCAGCGAACACTCTTAAAGCAAGCAAAGGAAGATTGTAAATCAAGCAAACCTGCCGATGGTCCTGTGGAAAGAAGCTTCAAGGCCATCTGCTAAGGTTCAAGGAATCCCCATGTCTCACCACCCTCCTGACCCCCCATCGTGTGGCAGTACTCCTGTGGTGGTTCACTTTCCCCTTTGAGGGCTGCAGAGAGAAGTTGAAAAAAAAATATCCCACAGGTCTTTCTCCTTCTTTTCCTGTTCCTTCAATTCTTAGAGGAGACTGAAACCAAGCAGAAATCAACATAGTACCACATGCAGAGAATTCCTGTGTCTGCGAAAAGATCAACTCGACTCACTTGTCTCCCTGCCCATGTCCTGGAGATGGACTGTGGGCCCTGCCGCAGCTCCTGTCTAGCAGCCCTGTCCACCGGGTGCTCTCTACCTGGGCTCCTGTAACTCCTCCCTCCCTTTGTCCCTTCAGGTGGGAGTGAAAATGCTCCCCACTGAAGGCTCCCTTTGGCTTCCCTGCACTCTGCCCACAACTTTGAACATAATTTCTTAACTCTTATTATGTTATTCATTTTTAGGATGCTATCTGTTTCTTGACAATATCCTGACTGATTCCATCTTACATAACATTAAAAATGGAAAAACTACATACCCAAAGGAAATGAAATCAGTACCCTGTAGAGATATCTACATTCCCACATTCACTGCAGCATCATTCACAGTAGCCAAGATATGGAAACAACCTAAGTGTCATTTGAGAGATGAATGGATACAGAAATTGCAGTACCTATATATAATGGAATACTACTCAGCCTTTAAAACGAAGGAAATCTGCCATTTGCGACATGGATAAATCTGGAAGTAATTATGCTAAGTGAAACGAGCCAGGCACAGAAACAAAAACATTGGATGATTTCCCTGTGGAATCTAAAACGTAAACATCAAATACATAGAAACAGCCAAAAGCAGTGGCTCACATGTGTAATTCCAGCTACTCGGTCTCCCAAGGCAGGAGGATCGCTCGAAGTCAGGCATTGGAGACCAGCCTGGGCAACACAGAAAACCCCGTATCTTAAAAAAAAAAAAAAAAAAAAGGGAGAGAGATCCAAGATGGCCGATCACTAGCAGCTCAGGATTGCAGCTCCCAGTAAAAGCACAAAGAGCCAGTGGACGCCACACTTACCAATAAATTTTCGCTGCCCACGGACCAGGACATTCCCAGTGGAGGAGCCCCAC
>CAUYQU010099719.1:0-37821 GCA_963574635.1 Cheracebus regulus
CGTGCGGCTCCTCTGCCGGGAATCTCCCGGTCTGTGGGCAACAAAAATTCGTCGGAAAGTGCGGCGTTCACTCGTTCTCTGCGCTTTCACTGGGAGCTACATTCCTGGGCTGTTGCTAATCGGCCATCTTGGATCTCTCTCCGACATTTCATTTCAAATGAAAGAAGGCTGGCTTCTTAGCCTCCCCTTCCCACATCAGTAAAATGGCTGGGGTGAGTGAGTGTGTGATTTTTGAGAAGACCAAGTGAGGGACATTTTATTTGTTCAACAGATATTTATTGAGCCCCTACTGTGTGTCAGGCCCTGCTCTATGACCTGGGAAGACAGCAGCTTTCAAAGAAAGGGATCACTCTCCAGGAAAGGATAAAAAGTCTGTTGTTATTCCCCAGACTTTAAAGAAAGATTTTCTCTGAAGTGCTGAATAAAAGCTACTTTATACAGAAATTCCCATGAATTACTTTGGGATGAGAGGAGCTGGGAACTTACCTGCTTCTCTCTGGGGTGTCAGATTCTGGGACCACAGATATCTTGCTATTGCATTGTCCCATCTGAAGCCAGGCCCACTGGGATCCCCTGTCCTTGGGAGAGATGTCAACAGGCTTCATTCCTTAGCGTTTTAGAATCCCTGCTATTGCTCTGCTGTCCCTTGTTGCTAGGCTACCACAATGGCTGTGGAAAAGACAGTTAACTTCCCAAAGAAATAAATCTCGGTTATAAAGCCGCAGTAACCCCTCAAAACATCTCACAAATCAGATCCGGGCATAAGAATAGGTGAAGAATCACCACATAGTCATCATTTCTGGAAAACTCATTCAAAGTGGAACAAAAACTGGTTTTGTTCTCAAATCCAGGCATGTTTACATCCAGAATCAATGCTAAGGAAACAGCCACACTGCTGTCTGAGAGGAGTGCACACCCAGAAACGCACGAGTTTACAAGCAATCAGTGGTTTCACCGCAGACAAACCCCTTAGTGTGATGATCTGCTTTCCCTGGGACCCATGAGCTCCAGATAGAAGACCCCACCTGGCCATATTCTCATGAAAGCTTCTTTCCTAACACAGGATTGCATGAGTGATTCATTGTGCCTGACTAGCTGGTATTTTTCTCATTGTCACAACTCATCTGCAGCTGCTGATCCTTCTTCCCTGTTGCTTGTCCAAAGTCACCGGTCACTTTCTCCCAGCCAGTTGCTGTATTTCTACCTGGATGCATGTGTAGACCCCAGTGAACCTGTATTCACTTCACTTTCTACTCTGACAGGAAATACATGTAGGAGCTCTGCAGTCTACAGGTCAGAATCACTCCTGGATTTTGGTCTGTATGTCCTGAACCCACTCAACCTAGTCACACTGTTCATCCTAAAATCAATTAGATTGGCATGACAGGAATGTTTCTAATCACAGAATTTGTTTCTAGAGTTAGAGCATTATAGAGCAAGTAACTACAATAGTAACAGGAATGAATACTTACAACTTATCTATTAAAGAGTATAATTATCATTTACTTCTTCAACAAAATTTCAAGAGATCCATTCCCTTGGTAAAACAACCCTATGAATAAAATAAAGAACTCTTGAGCAGTGGGTGTTCTGGATAGAAAAGCCAACACTAAATGGGTAGTTGTGAAAAGGCAAGGATTGGGCAATTGGCCTTGCAAATAGCTGATTGCTGGGGGATTACAAGTCATCTTACCTCTCTCTATGCTTTGGATTTGTTATTTTAAGAAAGAACGACTGGAACTATTTCTGTTATCCCTTCTAGCTCTAACATTTTGTTCCATTTCTTCAGCTCATGTTATTAAAAAAAAAAAAACCCACAGAGTAGATTACACTTTAATACATTGTAGAGGAATGTCTAGATGTTCACCATGTAGTGGGTTCATAATATTTTATAAAAGAAAAGTCATCTCAATAATGGCTGGTGAAAGGCACTGTAGGCACTAATTATTTATAATGGTTATTAATCTTATCACACATCTTGCTGATCAAAAACAGAGGTGGAGAGATATGGCTAGTACAAAAGCAGACTTTCAAAAAGTCCTTGAAAAACAAAGTGACTTTTCCATTCCCATTCCTTCTTTAAAAAAAAATACTGCAGGGGAAGGATTTCAGAAGGTGGTGGTGAGGATATTGGCTGGGTCATTAAAGGCATATTGACCTACAGAATTCTAAACATGCTAACTAATAAAATTAGTGGTATTGTTCTTTTATAATTAAGGAAAAGTACTTATGAAAGTCACTCAAATGATTTTATTTTAAAAAGTTGAGCATTAGTTTAAAAAACTACATTTTCCCCCCTCTGAATGTAAAGAAAACAAGGAGGTATTATAACAAAACTTCTAGAAATACGTATAAATCATTGACACTTCTACCATTAACGTGATTTTAAACTTCTCCCTCCTTACTGTGCTTTACTGTGTTGAGCATTTGTCATTTGGAGATTCCTAGCAGTAAAACTTACCGGTAGCCTGTCAAAAACATATCTTTTCTTAGAATCAGAAATCATATAATGTGTATATAACAAGGAAGAATCTTAAGAATATGCATATTTTATGTGTTCCACTGCTCCTGTTTATCAGGATGTCTTATCTAACTTAGGTGAGTAAATATCACTAGGGCCAGAAAGGAGGCTGGAAGGGAGAACATTGCAATGAGAAAAGGGCAAGACAGAAGAGATAATAGATTTACAATGAAGTGATGTGGTGAGGAGATCAGAGACAGCTGCGGTGGAGGTCTTCCGAGTCTCTGCTTGGAAAACCGCCCTTCAGCTCCATCTGTCTGCTCACTCTTTCTCTTGTGTGTTTATTTGTTTATTCACTAAATATTTCATGAAAAGTCACTTTGTGCCAGGCAGGGTGCTAGGCATGAATAAAATCTATATTGTTCCTGCCCTCGTAGAGCTCATTCTATTATGTTATCGTTCTAGTAGCCACTAATGTCTTATCGGAAAAAAAATAATGAAGCAGGTCTGGGGTTTCCAAAAAGCTCTTCTAATTTAATATATCCCAAGCACTGAAAAAAAAATAGGTAAATAAAAGCAAACAGGAGCACCTCCTAGGTGTTCCTTTTGGGGATGTAGAATCTTGTAGAGAAAAAGTTGTAGAGAAAATCTTGTAGAGGAAAAGCCTTTCCCAAAGTTGACCTGGGAAAGTTCACTATGTTTTCATTGTGATGAACACGTGGTGACTGTGCCCATGTCGGAGAGTCTAGGTGAGTGTGGCCAACAGGAGAGGGCGAAAGTGACAGAAAAACCAAACAGCACACAAACAAGTACAAATTAGGCCATGAGCCACAGCAGCCAAAACATCTTCCAACTGATTGCAAAGGCTTTCCTCTGTTTCTCTTAAGAATTAGCCAGGTCACTTGTCATTGTTTTTCTGACCTCTTCCCTGTGTTGCTGATTGCTTGACACAGTGGGTCCAATTATCTCCAGACTCCCAGCCTGTTTTGATGGAGAGGGATGTTTATCTGTATAAGCAGACAGACTTGTCTATCCCCTTGGTCCTAAAGTTTTTCCTTGGGAAACCTAAGGATGAAACTGACAGCTGTTAATGGATGAACCGGAATGTAAACTTTTTATTTCTGGCTTGTTTGTGTCAAGAAATGAACATTTCTTCTCCTTCCTTACTGTGCTTTACTGCGTTGAGCATTTGTCATTTGGAGATTCCTAGCAGTATTTGACTTTCCTGTGAGAATGGCTTCTCTCCCCTCGTAGTTGGCGTTGGACTGACAGTAAATTCAGCTACCCAGCCCCCGCCAAATAACCTAAGGTAGTGCAGACCCTATCCCGACAAAGGACTATACAGTGTTGAACTTGGCTTATCAGCAACTGAATCCTGGGTCTTTGAATCTCAAACAGGTAACATAAGAAAAAAAGAAACAGTTGAAGTTCTGGTTATCTGTTTTTTAATTTATCCCACAAGTATTTATTAAGGCTCAGCTTTGCCACAGACACTGTTCTGGATGCTTGTATGACAGTGATAAGCAGGAGAAAGTTGCAGGTCTCATGAATTTCATACTTTAGTTGGTAGAGAGCAATCAAACAAATACAGAAGATAATTACAGACAGAGGCAAGTGCTATTGAGAAAATGAAACAATGTCATCAGACGAGGACCAGGAGGTGACATAGAGCAGAGATGTGAAGGATGAGAAGGAACCAGCTTTGGGGCGCTTGCAGGGAAATGTGTTGCAGCCCGTGATTCAGCCCTGTCATCACAGAAACATGCTCAAGTAGCACCATACAAAGACAAACAAACCTCTCTTGACCTCCTCTCTTTCTGTGCTCCCTTTGGAGAAAAATTCTTAAGAAGAACAGCTTATTTTCCCATTCCCTCTTCAATCTTCTCCAATCAAATATTCATAGTCTCTTGTGAAACAGCTTTCATTTGGTCACCACCAACCTCCATCTTGTCTTTAAACAGCAGCATTCTGATCTAACTTTTCCTGTTTAAGTCTTACTTCTTAGTCTTGGGAGTGGTCTTGCTTTCTGCTCATTTCTAAATCTAACTCAGCCTTCTCTTGATTCCATGAGCCCCAATAAGTGATCAATTCCTTTTTTCTTTTCTAGCCAGAATTGCTTCCTATAACTTCCTACCAATAAATGCCTAGTTCACACACACATATTTTTCATATTATTGTTGATTTTTACCCAGGAAACAACTGTTCAACTTACAGCACAATCGTTATTCATTCTTTTGCTTATATACACTGTTTTCCTTAAAATTTTGCTGCTGTATTGGTGAGTACCTATTTATGGTTTTCCAAGGATTGATTGACTTTTCTTTATAACATTTACTTCTTGAGAGTAAATCATTTATTTGAAAACATTTATCATTGTCTCATATCACAATGCAAGCCATTAGAGATAGGCATGGTTCAAAACAATCACGGTTTCAAGACATATTTCTTAGACTGCTATCCTTACCAGAAATGTCTTCTAGGTTGTTTCTGCTGTCAGTGTTTTAAATATTCTTCATGTCTTTTCTAATGCTTTGCTAGTCTAGATTCTGTGGAATCCATGTTCTTTATGTCCCTAGTTATGTCTCTAATAACATTTCTTAACAATTTATTAGAATTAGAATTAATTATAATTAATTTTATTTATTAAAATTAAATATAATTTATCTAAATATTTTATAAAAAATCATTTTCATATATTTTCAATAAAGAATTTGGTCTCAAATAAGTAGAAACAAACAAGACAGTAGGGAATCCTAAGAAGACATTTGTTGAAAATCATCGTCCAGGATTTTCTCATGGCTTGCTGTCAAATACATGAAGATGTTTTGATGGCTACTGTATTGTGAAGGATACTTTCAGCTACAAGTAACAGAAATGATGAGTAATTGCAGTTAACTCATAAGGGAATTTGCTGGCTCATATGACTAGCAAGTCCAGAAGTTAAAGGTACTTCAAGGTTAATCATTGATATCATCAGCATGTGGTATCTTTTTAATAAACAGTATGGCTTCTTCTGAGGGCTGGCTTTCCTTGTGGGCATGGAATGGCTGTCAGCAGAACCGGGCTGCAGATGACTTTGTTCATGGCCAGAGATACAGACTTGTTTTCCACGACCTTATAACAGAAGTCCTATGTTTTATTCCAATTGACTGAAAGAGAATTGCTTTCCATGACCTGAGAACACAAGTGTTATGTTTTATTCTAATTGGCTGATCCTAAATAGGTAATCACTATGACTGAGGACATGTTGACTGGCTTTAATCTGAAATATATGCCCACCCCAACCGATCACTGTGACAATGAGAAAGGATCCATCAGAACCCACCCTTATTGCTGCCAGTGGGATCAATCCCACTCAAATTCCAGGGCTACTACATAGTGGGAAAGGGTGAAATATACTTGGGGAACTCTAACACTATCCAGTGCAGGTATATATTTGCATATACTTTGTATATAATTCACATAAATTTCTCATTTGATTATTCAAACATAGAAATAATAATGAGCTGGGTGCAGTGGCTCACAACTGTAATCCCAGCACCTTGGGAGGCCGAAGTGGGCAGATCACAAGATCAGGAGTTTGAGACCAGCCTGGCCAACATAGTGAAACCCTCTCTCTACTAAAAATACAAAAATTAACCAGGCATGGTGGCACACGCCTGTAGTCTTAGCTACTCAGGAGGCTGAGGCAGGAGAATTGCTTGAACCCAAGAGGAGGAGGTTGTGGTGAGCCAAGATCACACCACTGCACTCCAGCCTGGGGAACAGAGTGAGACTCCAGCTCAAACAAAAAGAAAAAGAAAAAAGAAAATAATGATCATATCTTACTAATATAAGTTGTTGCCATGTATACATGTTTCACATCCTTTTTAAATATTATCTAGATTAGAAATATATGCAAGATTAATTTACTATTACAACAATTACAATTGTTTGTCTCTTTCTCTATTTCTATTCTTTCTTAATGAGATATAATGTACCAGTAAGGAAAACAAAAAGTTAAATAGTGAGAAGAACAGTTAAGATTTTGATCTGAAAAATAATTTCACAATCACTTTCTTAGACAAAACTATAAACTTAATAAACAGTAATTAACTAGTTGATATATATAATTTATTTTCAGAGCATAATTATATTATTTTCAGAAAATTACCAATCACCTTGTACTTGTAGCTTAGGAATTATTTTGAAATGTTAATGTCTATTAATGCACTTAACTTTTTTTTTTTTTGGCTTTCCAGCCCAAACTGGAAAGCCTGCTAGACGAATTCTAAAAGAGCTGTAACACTTATAAATGATATCCACATTAATCTCTCTATCCCACAGATAATGATTTTTATTTATTTATTTATTTATTTATTTTTGAGATGGAGTCTTGCCCTGTCACCGGGCTGGAGTGCGGTGGTGCGATCTCGGTTCACCACAACCTTTGCCTCCTGGGTTCAAGCTCTTCCCCTGCCTCAGCCTCCTGAGTAACTGGGACTACAGACACGTGCCAGCATGCCCAGCTAATTTTTGTGTTTTTAATAGAGACAGGGCTTCACCATGTTGGCCAGGGTGGTCTCGATCTCTTAACATCATGATCTGCCCACCTCAGTCTCCCACAGTGCTGGGATTACAGGCCAATAACGAATCTTTCTTTATATTTACCTTGATAGAATCAGCAACAAAACAAAACACTTTCATCCAACTCCAAAATCCACTGGAACCTTCCTTCACATTTCAATGTAATTGATTTAATTGATTATTATTTTATCAGCAATTTACCCAACTTTATTAATAGTCTGTGCCAAGCACGTCACTAAGCACTGAATGTGTGTATGTGTGTGTGCATATGTGTGGTACTTGCACAAATAAAAAGGAATTTAAGAGGTTTCTGGAACCCTTCCTGAAGCACGCACAACAAGGAAGGAGTGACTAGAGATTCAGAGTTGGGGTAGAGACGAGAGAGAACAGGGATGCGATAAAGGTACACATCTTGCCTTTGCAAAATGCTAATATCAGGCCACTGAGCAGCAGGAAGAGTTCTCCACTCTGAACACCAGAGTCTGAAAATGACTGACAAGTCACATCTTTAACCTAGAGGTCACATCTTCATCATTATTCTTCATCAAGAAGACAACACTTTGGGACTCAGTGTGAATGTGAGTTAAAAGTCAATGACGAGTAGGAAAAACAGTCAGCACCATCTGTACTTATTCAATGCAGGGAATGTGTCACCATTCTAGAAGTATTAATCATCATGCACTATCAGTGTGGTTAATGCCAAAAATGGTGGAGAAATGATTCCTCCCAGAAACTGCCCATTTCAAAACTTAACAGCATTTGCCTCATAAAAAAAAATATGGAAACTATTCAAAATTAAGTTTATCTCAAACAACTAGAAAGTATAGAGAAATGTATTTGTAGTTTTAATTTTGGGGAGAAAATGAATTGTTAACTGCAATGTAAGCAAAGGACAATTTGATCTTGGAGAGGTTTAATGTGTAGCAGGTTAGAAATAAGAAAAAAATATTTCTTTAGTAGAGAAGCTCAAAAAACCAAAGAGTTTTGCCACAGTTCTTGGTTTTAATTAGGAATATTTAATCTGTATCACACAGAGAAAAAATGCTCAAAACCTACCTGATACATCTCAACCAGTGAAGCATTGCTTGTCCTTGCAGTATGTTGATGATTATATATTTCTGTGAGTTTTGTGAAATGCTTGCTGAATCTGAAAGCAATTCGGTCAGTGTCAAGTCCCAGAAACTAATAAGACAGAGGTACTCACCTACTTTCAATATATCATATGTGTCACTTATCATTTAGAAACTATTATTTGGGCTATCCTGGATAGCATTAGCAAAAGAAGTTACATTAACAGCAAATCCCAAGATAGGGTAGAAATTACAGGTAAAGGAATGAAAATAATTCAAGGGAATGATAGAGGAAAAACATGATTTAGTACCCTAACAAGTGTCATTCTTCATTTTTAGTCACAATTAATGTAGTATTATTTGCTTTTCTATAAATGTTCTGATAAGACACAATAGCATTTGATTTAATTTTTAAATTTTAGTGGCTATATACTTTTTGGTGAACTATACTACAAACACAAAGAATAAAAATCTAACATTTTAAACAAATAGCAGATACATTGCCATACCTCCTGCTTCAGAAGCACATTGTTTATACAATAAAAATGCCATATATGTTATTATAAGGATTTACTATTTGTAATTTATCAGATGACTGTATCCAGCTTTCCAGGAGCCATCTTTCATTCTGTGTTATCAAAACAGATAATTAACGAATATTTAGCAATAAAATATCTTCCTTGCAGTAAGAAAAATATTGACAATAAGACAACTTTTCCAGAGAAAAAACATTATTTATGTGGTATACATCAGCTGCTTCTTTAATCAAGAGACAGTTGGATAAAGAGGAGGCTTTCTGAGGCTGCTCCAAGAACAAATGCATCTTCATGATAGAATGGTTCCCAAAATAAGCTGGCATATTTGGCTACTGTGTGTGGGTATATTGAATTTCCTGAGTGATCCTGCTGTCATTTTACACATGTCAGATGCACCAGATCAACAACCCAACAAACTGCCAGCGTAGGTTGTTTCTCAGTACCCTGATGGGAACTGCTTTTATGTGCCTCTTGATTTACCTAATGACATTAAAGCAAACAAACAAACGAATGTAACTCTTGCACTAAGGCATCACAGACAGCAGATTATTGAAATCCCATAGTTAAAAAAAGAAAAAACATACGAAGCCAACAATCGAGCTCCCTTAGTTGAATTTTGGAGACATAAAGGAGATCAAAATTACAATTGAGATGGTAACCTAGGTTATCCCTGGTTTATGTTCAACTTCAGAAATGAAATTTTAAAGATTATCTAATTAGCTAAACTACATTTCCTTAAGATTTCATATCTTCTGAAACTGATCTTTAAACTCAGATTCAGAAGATATCACTGGAATTTATTCTTATTAAAAGAATAGAAAATTTTGCTGCAGGGAAGTCTTTGGAGTCTATTAACGATTTGATTTTTTAAATGCTAAAACACCATGTCGCATTAATTTTAATACAACATTGAGTGCAGAAGTGAAGCTAAGTGTTTAGTTATAAACTTACCACCTTGCTGATTCATTTTAAAATTCAAATGCCTGTTAGATCTTGATATGCTGGGAAAATAAGTACTTTATAGAAATTTCTAAAAGATGTTTAATGAAAATATAGAGTTTTTAAAGGACTGTTTTGGAAAAAAAAAAGGATGTTTTCTGGCTGTATTGTACAAAAGAAGATTAAAAGAAAAGTAATTCATCAGATTGTGTAATTTGATATTTCCACCTGACAGTAACATTAATGGTACTCCAGTGACAGTTTATTTACTGGATATGAAACTGCTAGATTCAGCATAGTTAATAAGCCTAGGCTAAAAATAACTTTATTAACAAACACTGACATATAACATCTTTCAGATGGAATTGAACATTAAATTTAATGTAAGGTACTTCCTTAAAACTTACCATACATAAATTTGTCTTTATGCAACAGGTAAATTAATGGTTGGGCTATTGGCTCAAATGCTTAGACACTTCATTAAACATTTCTTAAAATGTTTAGGGAAGGGTCATATATCCCTTAAAGTATATGTAAAGTTTGGTACATGTAAGGATTTGTGCATTTGGGTAGGAAACAGATATGTAGTTATCATCAGATTTTCAAAAGAATATGTGTTTCAATAAATTTTTTAAATTATTCCTTTAAAAGAATATGTTTCTCTAGTGTAATACCCCTCATTACCAAATATAATTTGGTTTACAAAAATATTGATTTAGTTTATCAGGAGTACATCTATATTACAAAAGAAAGTACAAGAAAAATGATGCTATAAAATGAGAAATATATGTATTGGATATGAGGATGAATGGACTCAGAAACTTAGGAATATCATTAAAATATATGACTACATCTCCATTTTGATACATAATTTAAGAGCACATGGAAAATAGCAATATATGTAGAGTTCCTATTTACTGAGCGCTCACAAAGTCAAGATTTAGCATTCTGTTTATGTTATTCCATTTAATTCTTTCAACTCGGTAACAATTGCTATGATTATTTCTCCATCTCATATGAAGAAGAGGATACTTACAGACATTTAATCATTTTTTTTAAGATCTCACAGCCAGGAACTAGAATGACTGAGATTCAAATACAGGTCTTCTCGAAGCTAAAATTCATACTCTTTATTTCTATGCTATCATCCATTTCCTACACACTCCCATCCCTGAAAATATATGTTGTCTATCACAGATCATGAAGGAGGCCACTCAGGTTCATCCACTGAATATGTCAGAGAAGCCTAATGATCACAACATATCCTTCTGGGAACTAGAGAAGTGGCTATGCTTCCCTCTTTCTTTCATCCCACCGCCTCACTTGAGCAGTGGCTATGGTTCCCTCTTCCTTTCGTCTCACTGCCTCACATCTTTTCAAGAACAGATAGTAATATTACCTCAAACTTCACCTTTTTTTTTTTTTGCAGTCACTTTCTGTTGAGTGCAAGGGACATGGCAACTTAATTCAACAACAACTAATTCAAGGGTTGGCTTCTCTTAAGACTTATATTAATTAAAAGGATATCATTTATATAACAAGACTGGCCAATGTTTTTCTGTGGGGTAGATTAAAGAAAACATATTTTAAGAAAAATATGTTTTAGTTAAATTCTTTTAATATTTAAAATGTACAGTATGAACTTCAAAGTCTTTTTAAATTTTTAATGTCAATTGAAAAAAGCTTTCCAGGGATCCCTTGTGCAGGCATATCTTTGGATGTGCCCTGAAGGAATAGAATGAAGATTTAAATCTGTCATGCTGCTTATGAGTGGCAGAGTTAAATTTCTGTCACAGCATCTGTGTTTGGATAACTAAATCATGCCGCTTCTCTTAGAATGTTCTGGAATTTACACACACGGAGCAATAAAAATCACAAGGGTAATGTGTACAGCAACTCTTTTCATACGATTTATCTTAATGAATTTCAAAACAATCCTGCTGAGATTGTTACTAAAGAGAAAAACTGAGGTTCAAAGAGATTTAATAGGTACCAGTGCTGGGTGGAATCTCAGTGTTCTGATTTCAAACCATGGTTCTTTCTCTCCATCACTGTGCATGGCATATCTGGTCATTCTGAAAGTCATAAATGGAGAAGGTAGAAGTGAAACCTCAGTGGTCTATTCTTACATATTCATCACTTCTCAAGGAAAATCCAGGAAGACAGTTTTCTTTGGTTAAATTATCATCTTACCACTTCAGTGTTCTGTAACGAGGACTGGAGCTGCTCTAAGTGGATCGGTCCCCATCTTTTTCCTGAGATGTAGATTCTGTTGAAGTTTGCATTGAAGACAGTTTTTTTCCCCTCTGGACTTGTGAAATGTAGATTAATTTCTTAACTCCTCCATAGGAGACATCATAAGTGTTACTTTTTTTGAATTGCCACAGCGCAGAATTCTCTTGATATTTAGCATGGATTTTTGGACTTCTAACCAAGTAAATAAAGTGCTGAAAGTTCATGCTAGGAAGAAGAATCTGATTTTGGGCAGAAGAGAAGCAAATACTCTCTTTTGTTTAGAACAGAATGTGTGGTTACTCAAAAGTGGCTTGATCAGGGTACAGTTGCAAATGAGGTGGTCTATTTCCTCTTCTCCATCCATCTATTCATTCTGGGCTCTCCCCCCAACCCACTTCAGTCTACCAGTAACGTTCACCTTCCCAATTCCTGTGTTGTCACCATCCTTTATATAAGAATAAAATAGAAATAGATAAGTATTTGGTAGATAAAACCATGAATCTATTTTGTTCACTACTGAATTCATTATTTTGTGAAAATGTGGAACCTTACACTCAGTGAATGTATGAACAAAATCCCAACAAGGAGTTATTAAATTTAGCTCTAACTCCTGGAATAATGGACATTTAAATGAAAAGAAAATAATGTAACTCTCCCTTTCTCAAAGGAATCTCTTGAGGTGATATTTAATGTGGTGAAGGCAGAAGTCAAGGAGTAAAGGAAGTAAAGGTAATGTGGGAAGGAAGAGAGGCTTTCTATTTATTCCCTAAATTACAATTTCTAGGTCCCTGACAATGCCTTATATGCAGAGGGCTAAATGAGACATTCATGAATAATTCCCTTATGTTCATAAAATGGCTTAAATCTTTAACTACTTTCACCAACATTGACACAGAACTGCTGAGAGACAACTGTTGTTATTCTAGGTGAGGAAACAGAGGTGCCTTCAAATCTTCTCAAGACAAAATGGGGGTGCCTTTATGTAATTCCCAGCCCTCCCAAGGAACATTCCCCAGGAGAATTATGCATGCCAGAATTAAAAAGCAAGACATTTGTCTTTTATTTTTAACAGAATCTAGATGAGTCAGGACACATAATAAGCATATTCTCAAATAAATAAATAAATACATATATATATATATATATATATATATATATACACAAGTACATGCAAATCAATGGTGATAAAATTTCCAGTCTCTATCATGAAATCAAAACAAGGGAGTGTCCTTAAAAATCTCAGTGCTAGTTGCAGAGTAAAATGTTGAGTGTATATCCAATAAGTTCTTTAAGAAAAACAGGACGCAAATACATCAGGCAATTGATGAGGCAAACAAAATCTCATTACAGAAGATGCTAAGTAAATATAATTATTTATTATTTTTCCAACACCATCTATCAGACTAAGAAACTTTCAGCCCATCTACAAAGCTTTTATCATCTTTTTTTGTCAAAAATAAACATGTGACCAAATTTCAATTTGATTACACTAAAACCACCCAATTGCCATAAAATATATAGCAACTCATAATAGGAAATTTTAACATAAATATTTAATCTGTATATTATAAAATAAAAGCTAGAGTCACAGTTCTGTACATCAGAAAGTTTACACTGTAAATATTGGAGATGAATGTGCCACAGAGGAAGTTCATTACGAGACATTTTGTATAATGGAATGGATATGGCAAGAATGGGTATTGTAGTGGTTGTAATCAAGGTTGTTAGCCAGAATTGAGGTCTCATCTGAAGACACAGCTGGAGAAGGAGCCACTTATGTGACTATATGGCTGATGGTAAAAATCATTTCCTCATGGGCTGTTTACCCTTCCTTCCTGGCTCTTGGCCAGAGGCTATCTTCAGTTCTTTGCCAGGGAGGGTCTCTCCAACATGGCAGGTTGTTTCATCAAAGCATGCAAACTAAGAAGGCAACAGAGAGCATCTTCTAACAAGATAGAAGTTATGAGACTTTATCATCTAATCATGGAAACAATATTCCATTCCCCTTTCCGTATTAGGCTGGGCATACAAGGAAGCAAATCACAGGGCCGGTTGATACTCTAGGGTGGGAGACTACAGAAGGTTGTGAATATCAGGTGCCTAAGATCCTTGGGTACCATCTTAGAGGTTTCCCACCACACCAAGGCACTTGAAAATGATGTGGAAAATGGCAAATATTTTAAAACGATAAAACTATTGTTTCTGGCAAAATAATAAGAAAAAAATAATGTCTAAGAGCCATTATAAAAACCTCACCTTAAAATATTTTTTTAAAACTCAAAAGAGAAATAAAGATGTAAAATACTATATCAAAAGAAATGCAAATTAAAATAATATATCATTTTTATATTGATGATATAATGATGATAAAAGCTTTGTGTCAAATTGGAACATATTAAACATTTAGTTGGTAATATCTATTGTTGACAAGGGCAAACAGGTACTTTATAATCTACTTATGTGGTCAAACATTTCTGAGGGCAATCTGGAAATATCAAGATTTCCATACCCTTTGACTTACCAATATTACTTTTAGATATTTATTTTCCAGAAATAAATTAAGCCAAAGTTCAAAAATTGATGCACAAGAATGTTCATTTAAGTGATATGTATACTGTTAGAAAAATTGGAAATTATTTAGTAGTATGTCAGGAAAGATTGGCCAAATGAAATATGTTATGACAACTACAAAATAAAATATCTTGTAGCTATTAAAAATTATTCATATTTATTATTATGAAAATATATCTTTGATATATTTTTAAATGAAAGGAGCAAACTATCTATATAGAACTACATTGTTTATATAGAACTGGATGTGTTGACACCCGTAGGTGCAGAGGAAAATATGTGAAAGGATATCTATCAAAATATTGAGAGCAATTATCTTTGACTTTTAGGTAATGAATAATCTTTATTTTCCTTATACCATCTGTATTTTCCAATTTATCTTGAGCATATTCACATTTCACAATATTAAAAAGCAATAAGACTCTTTCCAAAATAATATCTAAGATTATTTCCTCCTAGACCCTTATATGGGAATGGTTCAAGCTTTCATTATTATATCTGTTAATTGGAACAATATAGCATCATAAGATCTTTTCAAGTTAAATATATTTTTGTCTTCTATTGATAAATGGATATGATCCAACTCCTCTTGGCAAATTATATTTACTTAAAAAGAACGCTTCAGAATTCCACATACACACAAATACTATCAGTCAACATGGAACTGGAAATTAACTGTCAGATTTCTTTTTAGCCTGGCTATTCTGGAAGAATAATTCACTGAGGGACCAGCATTGAAAATTTTGATTAGTCAAATAGGACAATAAATTTCTGGTTGCCATATATAATTATTCTCTTATTATTCATTATTTATACCTTCATTTTGGAGCATCCACTAGGTTGGAGGCGTTGGGCTAAGTGCTAGCAGTGCAACAGTAAACCAGAAACAGTCCTTGCCTGCTCTCACAGCCTAATAAAGACAAATCAAAGAACTTCACTTTTGAAGATGACTCAGAGACCACAGTCGAGAATTCCCCAACCCCCAATTCATGAATCAGAGAAGCAGATTTTTATACATTTTTTCTTTACCTATATTGATTGATAGCAGACCCAAATTCATTTCTCTCGATTATTCTGTTGCAGGCAGAATTCTCTGAAAGCCCCACAATCTTTCCCACTGCTGTTACTTCCATGATTTCATTATGTAATACGGCAAAAGGGATATTACAGACATAATCAAGGTTACTAATCCATTAAGATGGAAAAATTATCTGGCTCACCTAACCTAATTATATGAGCCCCTTAAAAGCAGAGAGTTTTCTGTGGACAGTAATAGACGAGAAAGAAAATTCAAAATGTGAAAGAAATTTGATGTAAGGGAGGCTCTCTATTGCTGGGATAGAGGGGACTATGAGGAAGGACCTGAGGACATTCCCTAGGAGCTGAGAGCAGTCCCCTGATGACAGCCAGTAAGAAGGTGGGGGCTAAAAGCTGACAACTTGATTTCAGCCTTCACCAAAAAACTCTGGTCATCCCAAACTTCTGGCCTACCAAACTGAGAGCTACCAAATTTGGTAATGCAGCAATAGAAAAGTAATGCACATTGTTTTTTCTTTGTATGTCTTTCCTGGGGACTAGTTAGCACACCACAGTACAACTGGAGCTGAGATTCAGGAATTTCAGCTACCTTCTTTATTGTCCCAATGTGGAAAGTGAAGTCCAAAATTTCTAGCCATATTGGCCTTTTTTTTGCCTTTTTCAATTAATTGATTTATTTTTTATTTTGAAACAATCTCAAACTTCTAGAAAGTTTGGAAGTATAGTACACATTTTTTTTTTTCAGGAACCATTTGGATGCACACATTGGTGACATGATATAACGTCACCTCCAAATACTTCAATGCAATGCATTTTTTTTCTCAACAAGGGCATTCCCTACATACTTACAACACAACCATCAAAATCAGAAACTTAAGGTCACTTCAGCTCTTGAACTCAGTCAACTTTCACAAAGTATCCAAGTAATTTCCTTTAGAGCCCAAGCTCCATTTTGGAGTCACATGTTGTGTTTGGTTAGTCTCCTTCAACTCGGAGAGTTTATCATAGAATCCCTTGACTTTCAGGACCTTCAAACTTGAAGATTACAAGCCAATTATTCTGGAAAATGTCCTTCAATTTAGATTGTTCTGATTTTCTTTCATGATAGTCGTATACTTTGTAGGAATGTTAGAGAAATAATCTATGTTCTTCTCACTACTATAAAATGGTACACAATTTCATTTTGTACCAATACTAACGATGTTAACTTTGATCTCTTAAAGTGGTGTCTGCCAAGTTCTCCATTGTAAAGTATTGTTTTTTGCTGTGTAATTAACAAATATTTGTGGGAAAGTAATTTGAGACTATGTGAATATCCTATTTGTTATCACATTTTTTATTCATGCCTAATAATTTGATCAACATGGACTCATGGTTTATTATTTTATTCCATGTTTGATAATCTGTTGTTGTCATCATTCATTTTGGTACTCAGACTGTCAGAAACCTGGCCAAAAAATAACCTCTTGGGGTTGCTTCAGTGTTATTTTGACAAGTTCCAAGTCCCTTATTCTTTCAGCATTTTCTTACTTTCTGATACATCAAGATGTCCTGGAAAAAGGTGGCCTTTTCTCTGAGAAATACTCTCTTTTTAATAAAAAGTGATATTTAGAAACCAAGATCTGGACACTGAGTTCACTCATTGCTTTTAGGATGTTGTTATCCCTAGGAACACTGGCTTTAATATCTCCAAAACACTGTGCTGTCTGCTTCCCCATGACTTTTGTACATGCTGTTCCCGCTACATGATTGTCCTTTCTTCTTCATATAGTGAACTCTTCCTACTCATTCTTTAGATTAAAGCTTAAATCCTGCTTCTTCAAGGGAACTTTCCCTGGATGCCTAGATTGGTTGAGCTCTACACTCATAGCATCATGTTTTTTTCAATCTAGAATGTAGCAATTATTTGGAAACATATACCTCCTCCTCATTAGACTAATAAACTTTGGAAGACAAAATCTGATTTTGATCAACATTGTATCACTAGTGCCTAGCACAAGTCCTAGTACATAGTAGTTTTCAACAAATATTTATGGAAATAATAAATGGATGAGACAGTGAATGAGTGAATGAACGAAACCAGAACTAAACCCCAGTGCTTTCCTAGCTATTCCACAGTGGACACTTAGAACTTAAAAGGGCAGAGCTCACTGAAATATATTCTCTAAATTCTTAGACATATGGCACAATTTTATTCTTTCTAACAGAACCTTGAATTTTTGCACACTGGATCAAATAATTTTCCCCATTATTTCTGAATTTAATTCTTCTTGAAATGGATTCAGACAAAAGTGGAAAACCAAGTACTCTCTGAGAAGGTCATAGTGTTTGCCACTATTGAGTTAATCACTTGGGCTTATTCTCCATTAGATTTATTATATTCTGAGCAACTTAGTTAAGTTGCAAGAAAATAAAAAGCTACAGAAGAATATTTAATTTGATTGCATAATACTAAATCTTCACCACCTCCTGAGTCCCTAATTAAATCTTATTTTTACACGGTGCCTTGTTTTTGAATATGGGCAGCTCTGAAAGTCTCAGGAAAGGAATTTATGATACAGGAAAACCGGAAACTCACTTTGAGACAATGTGGACTTCTAATAATCCTACCATTGTCTCTACCGGAAGGCCAAACATACAATTGTCTTCTTAGCTTGATGCTTTTATGGTTTTTCTCTTGGTTTGGAATCAGACCTAGACTCAACAAAGACCCACCTATGGTTTCTGCCTGGGCCCAGCTGTAACTCCAATAACTGTACTTGGGCATTATGTCAGACCTTTTGGCATCATTTGAAGCATTTGATTATTGAATTCTGTTGACTTGCTAGAAAGAAAGTGGGGTCAAAAAGGCAGGCCTAAAATAGTTATACTACTTTCAGTCCTGAGAGATATATTAGGAGAGTTTTCAGAAGGTTTTTTTCTCATTTTACAGTTTCTGAGATGGACTTCTGAGACACTTGGTATTTTCTCTTTCTTTCATTGTATGCACTGTTTATTATAAAAACGAAATCTCACAGCAACTTACACATTGAAAAATTGTAATTCAAGATTTCTCCTTTTGCCTGACTTGCACTGTGGTGTTCTTTATTCTAAGATATCTGGCAAAAGTGAACCTATTTTTTTCAACCTGGTTGAAACCTGGTTTGAAAAAACTGCTAGTAGTTCTAAAAAAACATAAATGAAGAGCAGCACATGTGAGTTAGGAATCTCTCTTTTGTTCTTGTGAGGCTACAGTGAAACAAAGATTCTTAGCCATACTGAGGCTCTTGTAACTTGTTCAATACTTCACAGCCAGAGTCTATAGTAATTATAAATTCAAGAAAAATTCCTCTATTCTTCAGCTTCTTTTCAGTGGCATATTTTCCTCATTCACTAAGTTATATTTCAGGTGGTTTAGCATTTGATTATGACTCATTTAATGTGATTTTTCAAAAGAACATTTGTTATTGCATCACATTGCAAAAATAATTGAAATGGATGCAATTCATGGATGTGATTTAATTAACTAGGACTTTTTCCCTACACTGAGAAAATGATAATGGGGGCTTTACTAAGTAAACTAAAATATCCCAACCAAGACAACTCAGTATTCAGAGAATCAGAGCAAGCTTACAAAAGTCTCCTGTAATGAGAAGACTGTCTGAAAATATAGTTTTCAGCTTTGAAGTGAATAAATGCTGAGCTGCTAGACTCTACCACTTTCTACGCAGAAATGCATCTTAATTGTTGTATCACTTCTGAATTTTGGAAGGAAAATTGGCAATGCATGTGCCATTTCTAGCAAAGAAAAGAAAAGGTAATTGGGTTTCTATATACCATGCCTTCAGTAATGGTCTGGAAGATGAAACTGCAAAAGGCTCTTTTTTGGCTATAGAACTATATTTCATTTGTCAAAATGAATGCAGGATATCAGGTCATTCCTAATACTAATATTCTCCTAGTTGAGCAGAGCACCGCTCTGTACCAGGCATTAGCAAAGCAGAGCATGCTGACGAGAAGAGACTTGCTGGTGATATTTTAGCCTAGTCAAGTGATGGCCTCTGACCACAAAGAACAGTGGCTGGGGCTCTGTCACATTATCCAAGGAATTATCAAGCATCTAGTCTATTTTTCTGTATAGAAATCCTCTTTAACATCCCACCAAAAGCTACTTAACTTAAAATAATATCATACAAATACTATATTCCTGGGAGGAATCTAAAATATCTATTTATCTACTGGGGCGGCTGAGAAGGGGTGATGTTATTATGGCAAATGTGTACATTTCTGGAATAAATATTTACTTAGCTCTGCTTGTCAACAGCTGAGTCGTTTCTCTGTTCTCCCACTTGGAGTCATTTGATACCCAGTAAGGATCACCTCCCTTGGCGGCTCCAGTGTTTATCTTCCAAGCGCTAATATTAAAATATAGCTCTTGATTCAGGCAATGGCAAGCCAGGGGATTTCTGAGCATCGTTCCTTCTCTTATTGAGTCTTCCATAGGGACAGCCACCTTTAAAGAATATAAATCATTGAGCTACCCATTTCACTATAAACCACAGGTAGCTTCTCTGCCAGAAGTGAAAATCTATTTTAAATCATATTTAAAATCTAAATTTAAAAGTATTCATATATTTAGAAAATTTTAATTGTTCTTCTAGCTTTTAAACATGTTTATGAAAATTTTTTTTTCAAACTGTTAACAAAAATGGAATCATTTAGGAAGTCTACCAAATGCCTGAAAAAATCATTTCAGTTAAGGTACTTTCTTACATAGAAAATTAAATCACTCTATAGAATTGGAAACTAAAATTTGCTAGCTCTTTTAAGGTGGAAACCATTGTAACCTCCATACCTAGCAATTAGTAAATGGTTAACAATCAGTTGTTGAATAAATGAATAGATGGAATATTAACAAAATCAAGGTTGTATTAGATAAAAAGCATAACTAAATAATAGTACAGTTATATAATTCTTTAAGTGCTAGATAACATGATTTTGACTTATCCAGTGGAATTTTTGGTGGATTTATCTTCACCTACAAGAAAAGCGTCTTGGGAAATTATTAGGATGAATAATACATAAAATTGTTCCTCTGATCTTTATATTCATGCTGTCTTGGTCTTTTTGCTTTTTTAAAACATAGTTTCAGAGCCATCCCTTATAAAGAGAACTTCAAAATGTCAAGGAGAATTCACTACCTACAAAATGGGTGAGTAGAGTCGCTTGGCAGGTGACAACCCAAAGTCCACAACCAAGGAACACTAAACTAGGGGATTTTTTTTTAACTGTCTCCTACAAGAAGGAATAAGGGGATTTCATTACTTGCAACAAGTAAAGAGAACAACAGGGATACCTCCCAAAGCAGTGCCTCCCCAAGCTAAGGCTGGGTCAGGTTTTATACGCATAGGGTAATGAGTTATGATCTGATTGGATCTTGGAATAAGGTGATGTTCTGATCTGATTGGATCTTGAAATAAGGTGATCTTACTGGATCCTGCCATGAGCTTGACCTAATTGGATCCTGAATCCTTCTATGGAGTATCCTGTTGTAATTTACTCCCTACTCCTCAGTTCAAGCACTAAGTTTCACTCTGATTGCACACCTGGTTCACCTGGGAATGCTCAGGCTAGGTGATCTTCAACCTGGTGATCCATGGCAACCAAAAAAGAACTTGCAACTCTGATACATAATAGTCAAACCAGATTGGCCTGATGCAGTTACAAACAGACTCTGAAAATGGAGAAACATACTAGAACACAATACTGGCAAATACACAGAAACAGCAAACCAAGATGTTTCCTTGGCACTTTTAAAAGCATGACATATCTATGATTATCATTTTGCTGCAAACCATATAATGAAAATTTAGAAATCAAATTTATTTCCTTTTGTTTGTCAGGAGCATTTTATGTCTCTAGGATACAGAAAGTAAGCTGCTGTTGCAACTTAGGAAATAATGCACAATAGTTCTTAGACTTTTGCTTTCTTTTTAAACTAATGTAGAATACCAAAAAATGAATTAATATTTAGTATTTCCTGTGTTCCAGTGCTATTCTAAACACTTCCCAGTATGAAAAAAAGAGCATATGTCATTATCACTATGTTCAAGTGATGTATTTCTTATAGGGGAAAAATGTAACTATTAATAATAACCATGAAATAAATACTAAACAACTCAAAACGGAAAGAATTAAGTCCCAAGTAGCTACGGAAAAAACATGTTAGGGAAAGATGTCACAAAGTGGTTGAAATTGACTTTATGCTTTATGGAAACAATCCAGAAAAATGAAGGGCAAGAATAATCATGTGCAGCCCAGTGAGCAACAGGAACCTAACAGCAGAGAGGAGAAGGTATATGACATGAGTAAAGTCAGAATACAGACCTTTGAGAACAATGGTGCTTTACTGGAGGAGTGTGTGGGATGAGTGCACCCCACAAGTGATTGTCAGTAGAAATGTGAATGAAGGAAGGACTTTCATTAGAAGCCAGGTTAGACCCGAATGATGTTCACTTGTCAGGGGGATAATTCAAGATATCAGTTCATTTTTTCTTTCTTCTTCTTGTGCCCATTCCATGGTGGGTCTTCCATTCACCTATAACAAGTAATCTGTTGGTTAGGAATGGCTAAGCAATATGTTTCATCTATGAGCTTATTCTTCAGACAATTCTTGTACTACAGCCCACTTCTTGGCCTATACTCTTAACATTCATGTCTTCTTGGTAAAATTACTGTATTAGTCTGTTTTCACGCTACTGATAAAGACATACCTGAGACTGGGCATTTACAAAAGAAAGATGTTTAATTGGACTCACAGTTTTGTGTGGCTGGAGAGGCCTCACAGTCATGGTGGAAGGCAGGGGGCAGCAAGTCACATCTTATGTGGATGGCATCAGGCAAAGAGAGAGCTTGTGTGGGGAAACTCCCATTTTTAAAACCATCAGATCTCATGAGACTCATTCACGAACACAAGAGCAGTGCAGGAAAGACCTGCCCTCGTAATTCAGTCACCTCCCACTGGTTCCTCCCATGACATGTGAGAATTATGGGAGTTATAATTCAAGATGAGATTTAGGTGGGGACACAGCCAAACCATATCAACTATACCTTGACTAATTATTTAATTATAATTAATAACAATTATTTAACTAATTAAAGCTTTTGAAAAAACATTTTATTTTGAATACTGTCACACTTACAAAAAAGTTATACAAATATTGTTGGACTATGCCTGTATACCTTTCACTGAACTACCCCAAATTACTGTATTATTAAGCAAATCTACATATTTTCTTTTCAGATTTTGCCAGTCTCCCCCTAATGTCTATTTTCAGGTCTAGAATACAATCGAAGAGGTCATGTTGCATTCTATTGTCATTCTCCTTTGACTCCTGTAATCTGGGATGGTTCCTCAGACTTTGTCTTTCATAATCTTGACTCTTTTGAAGTGTATTGTTTGGTTGTTTTGCAAAAGGTTTCTCAATTTGGATTTTTCTGATGTTTCCACATGATTAAATTCAGTTGTGTAATTTTAGCAAAAATACCAAAGATCAGACATGTCCTCATCAGTGTGTTATGTCATTAGGTACATGATGCCAATGTGTCTTATTACTGATGATGTCAGTAATAAGATGAACATTTGGCTAAGATAGTATCTTCTCCACTATAGATTCTGTAGCTCACACATTATTGCCGATTTGTGGATTCATCTCATAAGTGTGAGACAGTGACTTAGATTGCACAGCCTCTGTCTTTCTCTAGTTCTGCATTCAGCTTTGCCAACTCTGGGCCACATGTGTGTGTTAGCTTTGTGATGAAGAATTCTGACTTCGGTGTGGGTATACCACTCATACTAACAAGGTAAGAGATAACAAGAACCAACAAGCATGTCATTCCTGTTTGTGCTTGTGGGTTCCAGGTTTATTTTTTTGTCTCTTCCCTTACCCCCAGCCTTATGCACATCAAATTCTAGTAGCAGACATGCAGGTAACAACCTTACAGAGACTGATTAGCTAGTTCCCACAATTGCTTATGGTCAAATCATGTATTTATATTATGCTTCTCTGACTGATTCCAAAGTTTTGTACTAATAAGTGGATGCTATTATAATAAATACCTAAAAATGCCGGAGTGTCTTTAGAACAGGTTGATAAAAGATAAAAGTTATTTTGAAAAAAATGTGTTAGAAAAAGCCCAAACTTCCTTGAATAAACTAATATAAATCTGGACTTTGAGAATGCTGCTGGCAAGGGGTCTGAAAGAAAGGAGGAAAATGTTAAGACTGGATGAGACTGGAATAAGAGAGCTCATTGTCATGCAGCAGCAGAAAACCTAGCACACCTGTAATAACTTGGAAAGTAAAAAAAAAAATGTGCCTAACAAGCTGGGTGATCTAACTAAGAAAATTTTCAAGCAAAATGCTGAAGCTGCCACCTGGTTTCTTCTGCTGTTTATAGTAAAATGCAAAAAGAGAGAAATAAATTAAGGAAAGGATTGTTAAACAAAAAAGAGCTAGGACTTGATGACTTTAAAAGTTCTCAGCCTCCTCAAACAGCAAACAATGCTAGGAAATGGCTTTCAAGCAAAGAATCAAATTTGGAACACTACCTGGAAAACACGATCTGGAGATGAAGATTTGACTGCAAAGTCTTTTCTTAAGATCTTAGAAAGGCAGTGCCTCAGAGAAGTATTTAGTCATACAAAAGGTCCTTTAAGATTAAAGATGTGCCACTGCCACCTTGGGTTGAAAAGGACGGGCAGTACAAAGAGGAAGCTGGAGCCCTAAAAGGTCGGAAAGTAGGCCAGGAAACTACTCATATGAAAACAGGTGACATCTTTTATGAAAAAGGGAGGGTGATCCAGCAGGCAGAACCAAGAGCCTTGATATAGACCAAAGCGTATACCCCAAAATTCATATGTGGAAGCCCTAACCTCATATGTGATGGTATCAGAGATAGGGCTTTAGAAAGGTATTTAAAATTTTATAAGCTCATAAGGGTGGAGCCCTGATTGGATAAGACAGGGGTCCTTATAAAAAGCGGAAGAGAAACTAGACCTCTCTCTCTCTCCCCGCCTGTTTCTCTGTACACACACAGAGTAAAGACCATGTGAGGACATAGTAAGGAGGCAGCCATCTGCAAGCCAGGAAGAAAGGCCTCCTTGCTCATACCTTGATCTTGGACTTCTGGCCTCCAGAAGTGTGAGAAAACAAATTTCTGTTGTTTATAAGGCACCCAGGTAGTGGTATTTTGATAGCCTGGGCTGACTAGTCTAATCCCAGAGGGCAGGGCCAATAGCCATGAAGAATTATTGGTAGGCCTTAATACCTAAGTAAGGAATTTCCAACATTTGTCTAGTTAGATTTCAGAATTGTTATGAGTTAAAACGCATGCTCTGAATGAAGAGACCCCCAAACAGGCTTCGGGTGAGCAACAAAGCTGTTTACTCACCCAGGTGAGAGTTGTCTGAGCCCGAAAAGAGAGTCAGCAGAGGGCAGTGGGATAGGAGTTGGTTTTATAGGTTTTGGGTAGGCAGTGGAAAGTTACAGAAGTTACAGTATAGGGCGGTTTCTGCAAGCTGGGAGGGGGTCACAGGGTCTGGAGTCACCAGGTTGACCAAGGTCAGTTACAAAGTCCATTTGCCCTATCAATTATGGCGGGAATAAGGAACAATAGAGAATGTCTCAAAGTTAATTAGGCGCACAGGGGTTGATCATTCTTCACTTCTGTGGTTTTCCAGTTACTTCAAACTTTCTATGTCCAGGAAGTCATCTGGAGTGTCCATGCAGGTCACAGAAGTTACCATGGTGTAGTCCATGGCACTGTCAGTTGGCCTAAAAGACCTTGCATTATGGATCAGAGACTCCTTCGTGCCCCTCCACATTTTCCCTGTTTTTGAAGGAATATTTATAGTTTTTACCCTATACCTGTTCCACCACTGTATATTGATGTGTGAGAAGCAGAGAATCTGGATTTTTTTTTTTTGAGAGTCTCACTCTATCGCCCAGGCTAGAGTGCAATGGTGTGATCTCTGCTCACTACAATCTCCGCCTTCTGGGTTCAAGTGATTCTCCTGCCTCATTCTCCCGAGTAGCTGGGATTGCAGGCACCTGCCACCATGCCCAGCTAATATTTGTATTTTTCGTAGAGACAGAGTTTCACCCAGTTGGCCAGACTGGTCTCGAACTCCTGACCTCAGGTGATTCACCCGCCTTGGCCTCCCAAAGTGCTGGAATTACAGGCGTAAGCCACTGTGCCTGGCCTGGATTTTTATTTTCACAGGTCTCTATAGTAAGAGAAACTCCACATTAGGAGCTGAACTTTGTAACTAACCCTGAGAAATCTCTTTTGTACCTGGACCTGACTTAGCTGATGTGATCCTGAACTTTGAGCTGATGCTGTAATGAAATAAGACGTTGGGGACCTTGGGAGGGAATGAATGTATTTGGGACGGGAGAGAAATGTAAATTATTGGGGCCCAGAGTCTAGACTGTGGTAGGTAGCCTCTAACATGGCCCCAAATGATACCCTTCTTCTAATTTCAAACTTTCTGTTTCCAGGAACTCATCTGGAGTATCCATGCAGGTCATACTATTGACGTACTTCTGAAAAATAGAATATAGAGGAAGAAATTATATGTCATTTGAGATTAGATTACAAAGACACCCTGGCTTCTACCTGGAGATGCTCCCTAAATCACTCTTTAAAGGAAACCTCTTCCACGTTGTAGAGTTCTCCTATAGAGAGAACCATGTGGACAAGAAACTGATGTCTTTGGCTAACAGCCAGCAAGGACCTGAGACCTGCCAAGAATTACATAAATGTGTTTTTGGAAGGGGATATTCATCTAGTCCAGCCTTGTACGATTGGAGATCCAGCCAACAACTTCATGGCACCCTTGCAAAATATCTTGATCCTGAGAAATCCACTTAAACTTTGCCCAGATTCCTGACTCACAACTTTGGGATAATGAATGTCTGATGTTTTTAGCCACTAAATTTTGGTAATTTTTGTGTGCACTAGAAGGTAACAAATACATTTATTATAATGGCATCTCTCCTTACAATTTTTTCAGTATATCCTTAAGTTTGCCTCCCTTCCAATATTTGCTTTTACTCTGAGTTTTAGTCTATTAATCTTTTAGATTGGCTTATGGTAATTATCTACATAATTATCTATTATAATTAGTATTTATATAATGTATACTATAATCTCTATATTATAAAATATATTAGCTGTATTATAATACATAATAGAAAAATATTTATTATAGAGTATTTTAAATATAGCAAAAGTAAAGTAAACAAATATAATAGACTCCCATGTCCCTATCACCCACTTTCAACACTTATGGTCAATATTGATACAACACAACATTATTGACACAACAACCCATAGTCAATATCATTTCATCGCTACCTTTACTCACTCCTCTCTCTCAGATTATTTTCAAGCAAGTCCCAGATATATCATTTATTCTATAATATTTTTAGTATGTATCCCTCTTTAGAAAAACATTTTAAGGTTAGGAGTTGACCATAGAAATTATATCAAGGGGTAGTCTGGCTACAGAGATAAGACCTTCAGAGCAAAGCCAAGTATAGTCATTCATATTAATATTCTTCTACTCAGGATATGAATAAACTATTTGAAAATGTTAAGACTGAGACTGGAGTAAGAGAGCTCTTTGTCAAGGACAGGAATTTTGGGTTAGAGATCAGCAAGCTGAAGAGAGAGGGAAAACAGTTGAAGGAAGAAAGGGAAATCCAGCAGCATGGCAATAGGCTAAAGCCAAAGTCAAATGTATAACCAATGATGATTAACCTCAATGAGAATGATCAAGTGACCTTTGAGACCAAGGCTAACACTGAACGTTAGATTACATCAAATGTGTTGCATATTTTATATATTTCTCATTTAGTCCCCCAAGTCCTTCAGGAAAATCTGCTATGTACATATCCTATACTCAGAGGATTTTAGTAGTAAACAGTTTGGACAGTGTAAAGCAGAGTGAAATATGGCCTTACAGATAGGAAGTGAAAGGCTGAGAAGAACTTGATAATTCAATAGAGCAAGAACTAGAAGTCACAGCAATCAGAAAAAATGCAAGTGACATCCCCCCATTGATCAAACCCAACAGGAATCAAAATATGCTAGGTTTCCAATGATATGTGAGAAGAGAATTCAATAGACTTTTTGCTTAAACACTAAAGGAAAAGTGACTCTAGGAATCTAGAGAATATGTCATTACTCCAAGAGGCTGCCATTTTGGTTGCACACACAGGCACACAGACTCACCTACAAATGTACCTCCTGTTGATGAAATCAAGAACAACCCTAGTACTGATGCCTATTGTAATATCTATAAGATTATGGTGCACTTTGTAAAGAAAAGAAGAGAGTCAGTTTTACCACCTGGTTCTACTGTCAGTGAACTACCAGAAATGATCATGTCCAAATATAAATGGCCCAGTTGAGTACATCTGCAGAATACAGATATGGTTTTTCCTGCAAATTGCTCAAAGTGGGCTATTAAGGATACAAAAATAGAACAAGGATATTATACTCAACTGACATGAAAAAAGACAGCTTTTAAGTTGAGTCGGTGGATTACAGTTTTTGGGTAAATAAGAATTCTATTGAAGAAAGTTTTTTATTATCAGTTGTAAATATCCTGTGGCAAATAAAATCCAATTTACTATGTCTCAAAACATTTTTTTAAAAAAAAACGGAATTTTGGTTTCTTTGTTTCATATAATCAAGGCTGCAAAAGACAGAGAGAATTGTATATAAGAATTCCCTACCCTGGTCTTAAAAGTGTAGCTTTTTTTAGTAACAGCACCCATGATTCACAACTCTACCTGCCTATAAAACTGGGAGTTTTCATCTCAATCGCCTCACCGTACTGGAGGAAGATTTTATTTTTCTTGGATTTTATTGTCAAACACAGAGGAATAATATTACAGAGCAATTTCCTCTTTATTGCCTACAGCAATGATAAAACCAAAAGTGTGTACAAGAGTAAAATGTGGTGTCAATCAAAAAACAATCAGCTTTACCATATACAGAGGGTTTTTTAAAAATAAAAATATCTTTCTAGTGTAAGTATTGACTTGTCCTTGATTTCTGAAAGGAGGGTGGTATTGCAGGATATGGTTGAAGGATAGGCATTATCTCATTTCTATCTTATGGATGAGTTATTACAGATTTAGAAGTTATAAATTGCCATCTCCCAGTAATCCATTATACTAGGATTCTCTTATAGGGACAAAACTAATAGGCGATATGTTATATATATGTGTATATATATGTATGTATGTGTGTATGTATATGTATGTATGTGTGTATGTACACACACATACACACACACACACGGGAGCTTATTAAGTATTAATTTACATGATCACAAGGTCCCACAATAGGCTGTCTGCAAGCTGAGAAGCAAGGCGAGCCAGTCCAAGTTCCAAAACTGAAGAACCTGGAATCTGATATTCAAGGTAGGAACCATCCACCACGGGAGAAAGGTGTAGACTGGGAGGCTAGGCCCATTTCTTCTTTTCACATTTTTTTCTGCCTGCTTTATATTAGCTGCAAGCTGATTAGATTGTGCCCACCAAATTAAGAGTTGATCTGCCTTCCCCAGCCCACTGACTCAAATGTTAATCTCTTTTGGCAACACCCTCACAGACACACGCAGTATTAATACTTTGTATTCTTCAATCCAACCAAATTGACACTCAGTATTAACCATCACAAGTCCATCAACTTGAACCCCTATACATCTGCTGATATCCTACATAACATTCAAATGAAGACAATAATGAGGTCATAATTACGCCTACCATAATACAACTATCCTTCGTACAACCAGAAATACCAATCTCCAACTCAAATACTATCACATAAAGTTAACAATACTTACATGCTGATATGAGGTCAATAAATCTTATATTACATGATAAAGGAAAAGGAAATAAAATGAAGATATTTTCTTAGTGCAAGTGTATACATGCACAAACATGTTTTTAACAAAAGAAAGAGGAAATACTCGTGACAGTTACAGTTCTCATTTCTATAGCTGGTCGCATAGTTGTAGCTGATATTAATGACTACCTTCTTCTACTACCCATCCTGTATTCCCTTTGCCTTCAGCAAGCGCCTCAGCAGGTTGCGATTTTTTTCCTCATGGAGCGACCCAAATCTTCATTCCTGAGAAGCCTGGGCCATTTGTAGTCCTGCGTGGGTTGGGCTGTTGTAGCTTCCCATTGGCCTTAATCACAGGGCAGGGTGATATTAAGAGATGCCCTAATGGATCTCCTGTATTCCATACATACTCTTCCTTACTTCTGTTGTGGAGTAGTGGACTGATTTCATCTTGATAGTCCGGGTCAATCACCCCAGCCAACACTGTAGCTCCCTTCTTAGCCTGTTGACTAAGTGACTACCTTGAAGTAGGAGGACCCCAAAGTGTCCAAGTGGCAATCTTAACTTCCAGTTTAATTAACTCGTTGTGGTGTCTTCTGGTGGCAACATTCCTCCCTCTGGAACTAAGACCTCCAGGCCAGCAGAACATAATGTCATGGGAACAGGAAGCAATAATTTTGCTAGTGGATCACTAGAGGTGACGGTGAATGGTGCCACTTCCGCTTCCATCCCTTGATTCCTGGAGCTGTGAATCCTGGCCATGGGAGAAACAGTATCATATATTGGATGCTGATTCAGATCATACATGGTCTTCTGGAGAACTTGGCCCCAGCCCTGCAAAGCATTGTCACCTAATTGGCATTGTAATTGTGACTTCAAAAGGCCATTTCACCATTCTATCAATCCAGCTGCCTCTGGATGATGGGGAACATAGTAAGACCAGTGAATTCCATGAGCATGAGCCCAGTGCCACACTTCTTTAGCCATAAAGTGAGTGCCTTAATCAGAGGCAATGCTGTGTGGAATACCATGATGGTGGATGAGGCATTCTGTGAGTCCATGGATGGTAGTCTTGGAAGAAGCACTGTGTGCAGAAGAGGCAAACCCATATCCAGAGTAAGTGTCTATTCCACTGAGATCAAACCTCTGCCTTTTCCATGATGGAGGAGTTCCAATATAATCAACCTGCTATCAAGTAGCTGGCTGATCACCCCGAGGAATGGTGCCATGTCAAGTGCTCAGTGTTGGTCTCTGCTACTGGCAAATTGGGCACCCAGCAGTGGCCATAGCCAGGTCAGCCTTGGTGAGTGGAAGTTCACGTTGCTGAGCTCATGAGTAACCTCCATCCCTGCCACCATGGCCACTCTGTTCATGGGCCCATTGGGCAATGACAGGGGTGCCTGGGGAAAGAGGCTGAGTGGTGTCTACAGAACAGATCATCCTATCCACTTATTAAAATCCTCTGCTGAGGTCACGCATTGGTGAGCACTCACATGGGATACAAACATCTTCACAGTTTTTGACCACTCAGAGAGGTCCATCCACATACCTCTTTGTCAGATTTCTTTGTCACCAATTTTTCAATCATACTTCTTCCAAGTTCCTGACCATCCAGCCAAACCATTGGCTACAGCCCATGAATCAGTGTATAGTTGCACATCTGGCCATTTCTCCTTCCAGGCAAAGTGCACAACCACGTGCACTGCTCAGCGTTCTGCCCACTGGGAAGATTTCCCTTCACTGCTGTCCTTCAGGGATGTTCTAGAAAGGGGCTATAGTGCTGCAGCTGTCCACTTTCAGGTGGTGCCTGCATATCATGCAGAACCAGACCCTAGTATTCTCTTCCACTGTCAATTGATTATAGGAAACTCTCCATGAGGCTATGGGTGCAGGCTGAGGGAGAGAAGACAGGGTGGCAAGAGTGGAGACCATGAGCATTTGAGCCACTTCCTCATATAACTTACTCATGCCTTCAGGACCTGCTCAAGGCTGATCATGTATATGATCAACCACTTCCATTTGCTGATGGAATGCTGCTGTACACAGCCCACTTTAAGGCTAGATGGGTCAGAAAGCACCCAGTTCATCATAGGCAGTTCAGGTCACATGGTGACTTGACGACCCATGGTCAAACGTTCAGTTTCCACCGAAGCCCAGTAACAGGCCACAAATTGTCTCTCAAAAGTAGAGTAGTTATCTGCAGAAGATGGCAGGGACTTGCTCCAAAATCCTAGAGGCCTCCACTGTGATTCATCTACGGAGGGCTGCCAGAGGCTCCAAACAGCATCCTGTCTGCCACTGACACCTCAAGCACCATTGGATCTGCCGGGTCATATGGCCCATGTGGCAGAGCAGCTCGCACAGCACCCTGGACCTGTTGCAGAGCCTTCTCCTGTTCTGGATCCCACTCAAAACTGGAAGCCTTTTGGGTCACTTAATAAATGGGCCAGAGTAACACACCCAAATGAGGAATGTGTTGCCTCTAAAATCCAAATAGGCCCACTAGGCATTATGTCTCTTTCTTGGTTGTAGGAGTGGCCAAATGCAGCAACTTATCCTTTACCTTAGAAGGAATATTTCAACAGGCCCCGAGAAATTTTTGTAATCCTAGAAATTTTACTGAGGTAGAAGGTTCCTGAATTTTAGTTGGATTAATTTCCCATCCTCTGGCATGCAGATGTCTTACCAATAAGTCCAGTGTGTTTGCTACTTCTTGCTTAACAGATCCAATCAGCATGATGTCATCAATGTAATGGACCAGCGTGATATCTTGCAGAAGCAAAAAACAATCAAGGTCTCTCCGAATAGGATTGTGATGCAAGCTGGAAAGTTGATATACCCCTGAGGTAGGACAGTAAAGGTATATTGCTGGCCTTGCCAGCTGAAGACAAATTGCTTCTGGTGGGCCTTATGGACAGGAATGGAGAAGAAGGCATTTGCCAAGCCAGTGGCTGAATACCAGGTACTAGGAAATGTGTTAATTTGCTCAAGCAATGAAACCACATCTGGTACAGCAGCTGCAATTGAAGTCACCACTTCATTAAGCATATGATAATCCACTGACATTCTCCAAAATCCATCTGTCTTCTGCACAGGCCCAGTGGATGAATCAAATTGGGATGTGGTGGAAATCACCACCTGTGTGTTTCAAGTCCTTCATGGTGGTACTAATCTCTACAATCCCTCCAGGGATATAATATTAGTTTTGATTTACTATTTTTCTAGATAGAGGTAGCTCTAATGACTTCCATTTGGCCTTTCACACGATAATAGCCCTCACCCTATCAGTCAGGGAACCAATGTGGGGGTTCAGCCAGCTGCTAAGTATGTTTATGCCAATTATACATTCTGGCACTGGGGAAATGACCACAGGATGAGGCTAGGGACCCACTGGACCTACTGTAAGCCAGATCTGAGCTAAAACTCCATTAATTACCTGACCTCCATAAGCCCCTACTTTAAATAGAGGACCACAATGTCATTTTGGTCCTCTAGTAAAACGTCAGCTCAGAGCCAGTGTCCAGTAGTCCCCAAAATGTTTGATTATTTCCCTTTTCCCAGTGCACAGTTACCCTGACAAAAGGCCAGAGGTCTCCTTGGGGAAGGATGGGAGAAAGATTCACTACATAAATTGTCTATAATGCATTGGAGTCCTTCCTCAAGGGGAATCAGCTTCCCCCTCATTCAAGGGATCTGGGTGTGTAAACTGGCTCAAGTCTGGAAATTAACTGAGGAGCCGTGATTATTTATTTACTTATTTTGAGATGGAGTCTTGCTCTGTTGCCCAGGGTGGAGTGCAGTGGTGCAATCTTGGTTCACTGTAACCTCTGCCTCTCAGGTTCAAGCGATTCTCCTGCCTCAGCTTCCTGAGTAGCTGGGATTACAGATGTGCACCAATACACATGGCTAATTTTTGTATTTTTAGTAGAGATGGGGTTTCACCATGTTGGTTAAGCTGGTCTTGAACTCTGACCTCCGGTGATCTGTCTGCTTCTGCCTCCCAAAGTGCTGGGATTACAAGTGTGAGCCACCGCACCCAGCCGATTCTCTATTTCTTTAACTCAAATTAGTCTTCTGTCCATTCAATCTAGAAGTTTTCTGTTTGCATAATTAAGTAGGGATGCAGCAGGCTTCCTATCAATTTCACCTCTAGGAACACTGTGATTGATTAGCCAGTGCCAGAACTCTACATGAGTCAGACTATTCTGATTGCCACTTTGCCTCTGCTGTCTGCTATGGTAGCTACTCCCACCTTGCCTTTGATAGTTGAGTGCTGCTACTTGTCTCCTGCCACCTTAGGATCCTATTGCTGCCAGTGTATTTAAATTTTGTAGTTGAGTGACTGCAGTTCTCACTGTTAGATCTGACATACAGAGAAGAGCAATTACAGGGCTCTTCAAAGATACAGGTGCTGCCCTCACAAATTTATTTTGTAAGGCATTGGTCAGGGTATATTATCTGGACACTCCCAGCTGGGATGAGTAGGTGTAAAGTGACTGATCCACTCCACCATCCCAATCTTCCGAAGTCTTTGGATCCCTTCCTCTACATTAAACCAAGGGAGATCAGGCATTTCCAGCTCACTCACAGTGGGCCCTCTTTTAATCCATATTTCAGCTAACCAAGCAAATAAATGATTAGAACTTTTTTTTTAACTCCCTTAGCTGCAAAATTAAAAGCAGAGTCCCTACTTAGTAGGCCCAAATCAATAAATTCAGCCTGAGCCAACTTTATGCTCCTTCCACCATTAACCCACATCTTTTATATCCATTCCCATACCTGTTCTTCAGATTGCTATTTATATAAATTAGAGAACTCAAACAGTTCTGAGAATAGCGCACCTCCTAATGGGTCACACTCTCAGCCTTACCTCTAGGGTCTCACTGGAACTTTAGTTGTAGGTCTAGAAGCAAACAGAGGTGTTGGGAGTGGCTCCTGAGGAGAATCAATATTATCTTGCCTGGTAATTGCTTCAAGGGAAGCCATCACTGTTGTCACAGTCAGTGCAGGGTTTATCTCTTCAGACAAAGGAGGAAAGGCTGATGGCAACATGGGTCAGGAGAGGATGTCACCACTACTGGGGATGGGGAAGCTGTTTCTTCTGTCCAAAAAAGTTCATCAGAGTTTACAAACTCAATGTCCCCAGCTTCATCAGGGTCCTCCCACACATCTCCATTCCAAGTTTCAGGGTCCCATTCTTTTCCAACCGATGCCCTCACTTAAACAGTAGACACCTGGTGAGGCTGTGCATGCATCTTTGGTGGCAGGTCAGCCACTGGCATGATAAGTGCTTGTGTCTGTTTTTTCACAATTTCAGCTCTCTCTCTAGTCTCAGTCAGGGCAATCTTAGCAGATTTGAGGCTCAGTATCTGCTTCTGAAGCTGGGAGACAGAATTCCTGAGTTTATCCTTTCCTTTTGTCACTTTGTCCACTGAATTTAGGAGCAACCAACCAGCTTCATTATGTTCCTTGGTTCTCCACATTGGTGAAACGTATTACGTATAGAGTCACTAAACTCCTTGCCTCTCACGAGCAGTGAATCAGGAGTGTCAAATGCATTTATTTTGCATAACTCTCTAAATAGTTAACGCCAAGGAGTATCAGTGATCTCCGTACTGTTAGAAGTAGAGTCCTTAGCACTTTGGGATCTAATCATTGAGCAACCAGCTCCAGAAGCCCCAATGAAAGAACTCCACCCTTGATATTCTGTTCCTCTAGAACAACTCCTGGTACCCAAATCTGTATGCATCAGGGTTCTCTTAGAGAAAAGAACTAATAGGAGATGGATAGATAGATAGATAGATAGATAGATAGATAGATAGATAGATAGATATGGGAGTTTACTAAGTATTAAATCACATGATCAAGGCCCCACAATAGGTTGTCTGCAAGCTGGGGAGCAAGGAGAGCTAGTCTGAATCCCAAAACTGAAGAACCCGGAGGTCAATGTTTGAGGGCAGGAAGCATCCCGCATGGGAGAAAGATGCAGACTGGGAGGCTAGGCCAGTCTGTCCTTTTCACATTTTCCTGCCTGCTTTATATTTGCTGGAAGCTGATTAGATTGTGCCCACCAGATTAAGGGTGGATCTGCCTTCCCCACTCTACTGACTCAAATGTTTATCTCTTTTGGCAATACCCACACAAACACAACCATCAAGTTGACAGTATTAACCATCACACCCATCATGTTTCTGAGTTTATCAGAGACATTTTAATACTGGTGCAAAACAGGCATTATACATATGTGATGTGTATCTATATATATTCTCACATACAGTGCAAATATTCATGCATGTATGTATGTGTATACAGAGAGAGAAAAAAGACCAACGGAATGAAGAATAGAAACCATGTCATGTTCATTCCCCTCTCTGATATTCGAATCACCTTCATCTTGCTCATCCTCCCTCCTCACCCAGTTTCTCCCTAACATTTAAGATCCTCTACAAGTCTTTTCCTGACCACACTGGACTTTTGCATTCTCTTTCTTCTCCATGCTTTTCTAGTACATGTCCTAATATACCACATGACTTAGCATTTAACTACACACTTTTATTGCTCTCTGAATATTCCATGTGACAGTTTCGTCTCCCCAAGAAGATGGCTCAAGTGCAAGGACTTTGTGTTATCATTATGCATTACCATATTCTTTCTTTCTTTGCTGTGTCATGTATGCTAAATAATGATTAATAGATTGAAATAACTAAGTTTTCAATTAGCTTGTCATTTTGATTAAAAAATTATAATTGGTTCTCAAAATTAGGGCCTACAATTTTTAGAATGTTTGTGTGCATTCCAGGCATTGATATCCTCTATTTGAAATATAACATAGCTTAGTAGTTAAAGCCACACGGTCTTTGAATCCCAGCTCTCCAATTTACTAGTTGTGTGATCTTGAACAAGTAACCTAAATGTCCTCTGCTTACATTTACTTTCAATAAAATATGAATAATTGTAGTATCGAACTCACAGAATACTATGCAAATTTAAATAAATTAATTCATGGACAGCATATACAAGATCTTGTATTTAGAAAGCACTATACAGATAATGACTATTTTGCTATAGTTGAATGAAAATCATAACTTAGATTTTGTACAAATTGGCCACTTGTACAAAAAATTGGCTGGTATTGGGTTGAAGCAACCAAAGCCATTTTAAGCTCAGTTTCTAGGTGGTAAATAAATAATCCGTTTAAGAAGATATAGATGATGAGGTCTGAATTAAATGACAGGAGGTTTATTCCAAACACAAGGCAAAAATGATCAAGGTTAGCCTGTACCAAAAGCCTGAAATGTTATCCTTCTCCCATCTTAGTCTTTTTTTAGATCCTCACCGAACAGTTTAGATCAAGTTGAAAAGAGAAAATTGATATTAGGAGCAACCCTAATATAATAACATGGTGTTCTGGGGTTCATATGCCTCCACAGCCTAAGAAAGTATGTGACTAAGCTGACAGAAATGATGTTGAGCTTGGGGGAAATAAATGTAAACTGCATCTGTGTGTATGTGTGTGTGTATTATGTATATATAGTATGTATAGGAAATGTCATCTATATTAAATAAATGCAAAATTTTCTGAATTTATGATGTAAAATATATCCATATATATTTTACATTTGCATATATATATATTTGAAATACATGTACATACATTTGAAATGTGAGATAAAATAATTAAAATCAAAACTAGGCCAAGAAGATGGCTAGGTAATAACATTAGTTCCAAATAACTGCGCAACTTAGAATGTTATTTCCTTTGACACCCTCTGCCTATGTTTTCTCACGTCAGTGCAATATAACTAAACTAATTTGCCTTGTAGAAATGAAGTGAACAATAACAAGAAAAGGCAGTAAAGTGTAATACAAATAATATGAGTTTAGAAGTCAAAACACATTAGTGGGAATCCTACTTTCTAATAAAATACTTGCAGAAGTATAGAATGCTAGTTCTAAGTTCATTCCATTATTAAGAGCTTAGGATTTAGGCAGGCCTGATTTGAATCTGAGTTCTGCCACTCCATAAAGTCGAGTCTCCAGGAAGTTCTTTGGGCCTCAATTTCCTCATTATAAAACAGAGACAAGAGAACCTCCTGGAGATCTCAAAGAAAGGGCAGAGAGTATTTCATTTCTCCATCCCCCTCCCATCTCTCCCCTTTACCCCCTCAACTAATCTGGTTAGGAAATTTATTGAGACATTTTTATGAGTGGCAGGTCACTGTGCACAAGAAAGATGGATACATGGGCGGGTGCCATAGCTCACGCGTATAATCCCAGCACTGTGGAAGACTAAGGTGGGAGGACTGCTTGAGTCCAGGAGCTCAAGACCAGCCTGGACAACATAGTGAGACCCCTTCTCTAAAAAAAAAAATAAAAATAAAGATAAAAAAATAGCCAGACATGGTGGTGCATGCCTGTAGTCCCAGCTACTCATGAGGCTGAAGTAGGGGGATGGCTTCAGCCTGGGAGGTAGAGGTGATGGTGAACTGTGATCACGCCAC